>OZ026809.1:13047572-13217320 GCA_964023185.1 Macaria liturata | reverse complement strand
ATATTTTCCGAGGGCCCGGTGAGGCTCTCGCGCCGGGCCCGGAGCGCCGCTCCGCTAGTCGTATCGTTTTATTTATCTCGAGACCAATGTATTTTTATTTGTAAACGCCGGCCCCACTTGGCGAGAGAAACAAAAAGAAACAAACAAAAAAGAAAGAACCACAACACCTCGCCTAAACAGAGCTTTAAAAAAATGAATATGAGTGGAGGTCCGGCGTTCCTAATTCTAGTTGTAGATTTTAAAATTGAACGATACGGTGAAGAGCCGATGTTAACAATTGGAAGATATATGTTTGTACAGATAGTATATTGATCTCAAGCTGCGGCCGTCTGGTCAGAAGGAGCTTCTGTGATGTACAAAAAAAAACGAGTATATTTGGAATTTACAAGTTTTTTATAATTAGTTCGTAAAGTATACTTTTTAAGTGAAGGTGACGGCGCCAGTAGCGTCGAAAGATGTCCGCAGCATCCTCTCTCCCCCCCACCCCCTTCCTTGTCCCTTCCCTTCCCAGGGCTCTCACGAGCCCGCCAAATGATTCAATGGTTTTTCATCAACAACACAAGTTAAAGTCGTTAATATTTACTTCAAAATCTTCATACAAGAATGCTGAAGAACTGAAAACAGAACACCTTCAAGAAGATGAACTATCAAGTTTCAAGATGAAGATTGACCTTGGTACATAAGCTAGGGTCAAAGAACACTGAAGAAACCTACAGGGTAAGAAAGAAGATTGACCCTGGTTATATAGTACTATGGTCAGAGAAGAATCTCAGCCATTCATAGAAGAAAGAACAGATGAATGCAGAAGACTGCAGAAAGAAGATGGTTGATGGTAAACAACAGAAAGCTTGGTGAGTTGCTTTGCTTATCACATTACTTTCAACAATACACTAATATTATAAAGGCAACCGTTTGTGTGTGTGAGTGTGTATGTTTATTAGGTACTTCTTCACATTGAAAGGGTTGATCTTATACATTAACATGTACATACATGTAATTTGGTATGGAGGTATATTAGACATTGGATTATGTAATAGATAGGCTACTTTTTATCCTGAATTGTAGTTAAATATACCTATCATATGCAATTGTTGGACAGTTGGACCTACCAGTAGGATCAGGGTGATTATATCCTGGATTAATGGAAGTAATACCCCTAGATGTTGGTATATAATGTAGTGTTTACTGCTCTATCAACAACAGCACTGCTTATTGAGGGCCTGCTATTGCAGCAATTGAAGAAATCTTAAAATAGGTAGGTAAATACCTACACAATATGTACCTACCTATGTACTACTCAGCAATTCCTGTTGGACCTACCAGTAGGTTCAGGGTGTCTATACATAGTGTCATGTTTCCTCTATAATATGCATCATCATCATGTCAGCCTGTGTTCACACACTGCTGGGTATAGGCCTCCTCTCGAACATGCCACATAGTACCTACAGTCTCACAAATCTTCTCTAATCTAGGTTCTGTAATAATAGAAATGAAACCAAGCCAGTAATACTAGCTTGATACTGGCTTGCTGTCTTTGCTTGAAGAAGGGGCCATGAGGTCTCAGATATTTTTGTTTGGTATAAAGTACTGTTGGTCATCTCTTAACTTCATCATCTTTAATTCTTGATGATGGGTATCCTAATAACATTTCCTAACATCAGGCAAGTCATCATCTTCTTTCCTCACACCAAACACAAATTTTAGATAAAAATACACAAATGAAACTCTGAAGATGTGTGTATAGTGTTCTTCCGCTGTGACTGCTCCTTAACCGGCTTCAAACAACAAACTTAGTAGTTCTCCAGAGTATCTCCAGAGTTTCATTTATAATGGATTTCTGGCCTGAACCAATATCTTATTTGAATATACATATTTATGGGGACAGTGCAGAATAAAAATCTGTAACACTAGCCCTATATGGAAACAATGGGAAAACAGCATTTACATCCAATTGAAATGCAAGCCTAAAGAACCAAATGCAGTCAGTATTACTCTGATATATTATTATGTTATAAATTATTTAAAGATAAAGAGAGAAATATTTATGTAAGTATGTATTTGCCAAGATTTTAATATATTTTTTATTTCAGTAGGTATATTTCCGTTACATTCAGTTAAATCCAAGTTATCATGTTATTTAGCCACAAAGGTGTGTTCACATTGATAAATATATCTAGCTGATAGTGGCTTATTTCATGAGTTTGGTTGATACTAGAATATTGTACAATCATTATTATTATTCAGTTCTTCCTTGTCATGTGGTACTACAGAAAAACGATTCAAAAATAGCCTAGTCATCAAAGATTGTTTTTTAAACTAGTTTTTCAGCCCCTACCTATCAGAATCTATAGGTTTTTTACCTATGTATTTTGTTGTTAATTTCATAAATTAATGTACCTACTTAATACATAAATGGGCATTTTATAACCCAATTCTTACATATAATAACCCAGTGAGCTTACATATACTTACACATATAATATCATTGCAATAACCTAATTACTATTCATACAATAATTTTAAAGTAAGTAAATAGATAATGATAGTCATAAATAAGTCATTTATTTCAGGTTACACATATTTTACTATAGAACTATGTAGGGTAGGACACTAAAGGGGACACTATTTACACACTCTCTCTCTCTCTCTTTGAGTCGTATTTCCTCATGACTGAGGGTCGTGACTCCCCCGCAGAATCAACAAGTTAATAAAAAGTTAAGAGAAAATTAGGTCTATGCTTTGCGTCATCAGATCTTATGCCTCTGGCGCCTCTGGCGTAGCAACACGCCTATGCAACAAGTTCTGTATCAAAAGAAAACTGCTTTTGCAATAATCCATTGAACAACTTTCCCAACAGTAACAGTAGGGATTGCAAAACTTTCTAATTTCACTTGTAACTTCCAGCATAGCAGTTATTTTTAGCTGCTATTTTAGTTTATGTTATCTTATATATAAAAATGAATCGCAAAATGTGTTGGTAAGCGCATAACTCAACAACGCCTGGACTGATTTGGCCAATTCTTTATTTTTAATATTCGTTGAAGTTCAAGGATGGTTTTTACGTAAAAAAAATAATAAAATTTTAATACCTTAAAATGCAGCAGGCGTGTACGGGCGGCCTTTACATTCTTCGATCTCCAAAACTACGCAACGGGTTTGATGTGTTTTTTTTTAACAGATAGTGTTTTAAGAGTTCGGTTTTTAATTATATAACGTGTGACCGTGCGAAGCCGGGCAGAGCAGCTAGTTTATAATATATTTATATATTATTATGGTTTTGAGGTTATTACTTAAGTATTTCTAACCCAAAATATGTTGCGCAATAAATTTGAAATAGGTTACATAAATGTGTTATGTAGTGTAGTTATTGATATTTGGAATAACTTATATATATAGGTAGATCACATTTAAACTGAATTATTAAGATCATTTATATAAAGTACCTCTTTTGTGAGTTTATGGTATCTGTGTTCTTTAAAGAGCAGAATTAAAATATGTTTCGTAAGTTGAGAATGGTCTAGATTAATCTCGTTGGGTCATGACACGACAAAAGGTTCTCAGTAATATAATTAATCATCATATCGTCTGTAAGTTAAAATAAATTATTATTCGTCATGCTGACATTCTTTCTTGAATTCAGCATGGTTTCTGTGGCAATAGAATCTCAGAAAAGAATTAAACATAGATATATTATCTTTAAGAATTTTGGTTTATGGAAGTACCTAAATGGAGAGCAGATATTTTAGGATATAATAACACCGCGCCATCTAGTCATATTTTGAATCTAATGTTTAAATTATTAAAAAAAAAACAATTTTTAAATAAGTTTATGAACATATTGATATTAAACACTAGTGCTCGCGGTTTCGCTCGCATTAAGAAGTAAAACAATTTTACTCACTTAAAAGTGGCATTTCCAAAAATCCTTTCTTAGCGGATGCCTACGTCATAACATTACCTTTATTCCAAATTTCAGCCCAATCCGTCCAGTGGCTTGGGATGTGCGTTGATAGATCACTATATCAGTCAGCGTTACATTAAAATATCATTATTGAAACATAAAAATATTAAAAACTAGCGGACCCGACAGACTTCGTCCTGTCAGAAAAAAAACGGCGGTTTTTAGGGGTTTTCCATCAATTTTTAGATTTTTTTCTCGCCGTCAAAACTATCCTTGAAGTTCAACAAACATTAAAAAAAGTATTGGACAAATTGGTCCAGGCGTTGTTGAGTTATGGTTATGCGCTTACTAACACATTTTGCCATTCATTTTTATATTATAGAAGATAGATATACATAATGTATGTGGCCTAATCTTGGTCCGTTATAAAACGTAGGCATGTATGTAACCTCTGCGTTTGATAAAACAATTTTTATGTAACCCTGAGCGTGATAACTAGGTCAAAGTTGTAATAACATTCGGTTATCTAAACTAACATATTGAGACTTGTTCAAAACATTTATATTTTGAATGTCATCTCTTCTAGAAGGCCTGTCCTTTCTACTATGTGTAGATACCTATAGATTATATTTATACTTCAGTTCTGTATTCTGTGGTAAAAGTTCAAAACTCTATTGCAACGATTTCTTATACATACAATATACATTTTTTTATAACAGTGAGTAAAAACTGTAGTTCGGATATAATCAAACTCAAACTCATTTTTTTTTATTGGTTTCATACAATACTTAAAAACTAAGAAAAGATATATGTATTTATATCTAATTACAAAGTTGCACGCGGTGTGTTGGCATCCGGACGAGAAATATCTGTATCCCGGATGCCAACGTCTTCCCGTTATACATGTTATTTTGTTATGTAGCAAAGCAATATAGTAAAATTACAAATGAGGGTTTGGTTGGATCAATATTTTGCTAACAAATTTCGAATTGGTCAAAAAGATCTACTAGTCTCATCTTGATAAATATACCTAACTGACACTGAATACAAACTGGTTCAATTTAGTTTTCTGTTATACACAGATTTTGCTATACACACATACTCTCAGTCTCAATCTTAGCGCTATTTCAATTGATTTAATGTAATGTCAGAATGAAGGAATAATATAGGTAGGTAATTGAGTGTGACCCTCATCCGCTTCTAACTTATTATAAAAGATCCTTGAGGCTAACTTCGGCCGGATTCGACCTCAGTGGCTTTACTAATGAATATCGATTATTGACCTAGTATGAAGGTCTGTTACTTTTGTCTTAGCGATGGACGCTATTTGTTATAAATAGCAGTTTACTAGTTTTTTTTTAAATTTATTATCATGTTTGACCTCGTCTTATAATTCACGTTTTGTGTAGTTTTGTCACAGAAACAGAAAGCATTTTATAAGAACGTTGCATGTAGCTCTAAAACGGGCTCTACAAGAACGGCTCTCGTTTCCACAAAATACATGTAAAGAGACGGGAATACTACACTCAAAATAAATTGGACTACTACACATGTACCTACAAAATATAGATATGTAGATAGATAGATAAAACTCTTTATTGTAACACACATTGAAAAAAAGACAAACAGAAACACAAAAGAGTTAAAAAATAGTGCCACAACTGGCGGCCTTATCGCTAATAGCGATTTCTTTCAGGCAACCGTAGGATGGACAGGAGTCAAGAAAAATAAAGGATGGGGTGTTCATAAAAGAGAAAATATATACTATCAATAAAATATTCAATATAAAATATAATACAAAATATACTTTAAAAGTACGTACAAAGACTTTATTTAAATGATGATCGATTGATTAACATTCCAAAGACGTCCCCCAAATGTTTGCATTCTCAGCAGAACCGAGTCAAGGTTCGCTGCAAGTGACTCAGCTGAAAGAGACTGCGAAACTGACACGGTTATATTATTATTAGCACGTTCATAGACGACATTTCCCGTTATAGTTAGTTGAGAGACTGAAGTTTTTGAATGAATGAATGCATTTATTGTCCTATAACTAGGTATAGTACAGATCTTAAATAATGCTAATAGAATTAGTCGGATATTATGAAAAATAACTATTCATTACATAGGTACGGTATTACAGTATTTCACGACACCAAATATTTCTTTACAATAATAACTAATACAGAAAAACGAGGGAAAAACTAAACATACTAAGTACCTACTTCTATCTATGTACTACAAAATAATAATGCACTAAGAAAATCTTTAGAAAAGCCTAAAGACAGTCTTAAGTCACTGCCGGCGGGCAGCTTGCCCAGCATACTGGCCGCATTACCACGCTGGATGGCAAATATTGCGCGCGATGGTACGAGGTACACGAAATAAAATTAGAATCAGGAAAATAATTTTAACTGGTTTAACTCTTAAACAACCATAAAGAAACTGTTCTAAAACACGGTAAAATATAGCAAATTCACGATTGTAATGACTAATCAAACAAAACCATGAATCAGAATGATACTGGGTAATTCATCGTGTAAAGTTTTGGCAAAATTACGTTAAATATTCACTATTTATTACTACAAAAATATTTATCTGTCAAGTGCCTTTAACAATGACGCGTTTGATATTAATGAAATTATCAAACCGGTACCTACGAGTACGTTATGGATGTTGCAAGCGTCACCAATCCATTAATCGTTAGGGTATGCTTATAGGCTAGTATTTTTATATATTTTTCATTACTCATACTCTGAAAGTAGGTCTGAAGTTGCCTGAGGAGAGGGTTGAAAGTAATACTTTTCATCCCTAGGGAGAATCGCTTTCAACTGACAGCTGTCAAATTAAAAGAGTTCCTATACCTACATTCAACAAAAGAGTTCTTATACCTACATTTAACCAAATAGTTCTTACACCTAAGTTTATAATAGGAAAGTGGAATCCTCTTAAATGTTTTGTTGTGCATGATTTTGTATGATAGGATTATTATTTACACTATTATATCAAATGTTTTATAAGTTTATGGTTAATAAATAATTTCAAAACTCAAAAACTCTTACACCTACATTCAAAGAGGTTCTATGTCACAATACGTACGAATTTGCACTTGCATTTGCTTTTTTTATAGCAGAGATTTTGTACCTATAAAATGAGTTCATCTAATTTTAATATAAATTTAACGCCTGATTTTATAAAAGAAGAGGCTAAAGCGGTAGTGGAAAATCATCATACGATTTGAGGTATCTTTGTTTTGACTTGGGTGGTAAAATAAAATTTACCTACTCATATTTTCTTAAGCTAATTCATGTTTTTATTTTTACTTTCCTCGTATTTGTAATAGGGTATAGAACCGGGAAATCCCGGTACCGAAAATCCCGGGAATTCCGGGAATTCGGGTACTGGCCAAGAACCGGGAAATGCAAAATTATTTCCCGGTACTTTCGGGATTTTCGGTACCAACCTTTTTTTGTTTTTAACTCTATTTTTTCTCATCACACCTTTCTTAAAGCACAATTTAGCGCAACACAAGTGTGTTGAGCGATGTTTTTATAATATTTCAGTAAGAATTAACCATATCGGAAAGTATTTAGTATTTAGATTTACCTTATTTTCACCGTAAACTAAGCCAACAGAGTACAGACTTAAATTACAGCAAAAAGCAATTTAAAAAAACGTCCTACGCTGTGTAGTGCAGGTTAAGGAGATCTACAATAAAACAATAGACTACACTACAATGAAAACCGACCGCGCGGCACTCCGCGGCAGCCATTTTGTTGTCCATCTTTCTTTTGCAACCGTTAGTCGCATTCCAACAAGTGATGTGATAGTGATAAGGTGTCGGTCGTGGTGTGGTGTTTTATGTCGTGAACTTCTAACACACTGTCTGTTTTTGTATGAAAGAAAACATGTCTGTTTTTGTTCGACCAAATAGTGAAGAAACGTGTGGTAAAATTGTATCCCTCATCAACGGCACCAACCCACCAATACCCAAAAGCCCTCAAAAAACCGCAGTTGAAAACATAGGAGATCAAGAAACAGAGTTGACCATAAGTGAAGAGCTAGAACGTTTGTAATACTTTTGTTACACATTATGATTGAAACACACTTTTTTGTGTTTAATTAGTTTCGTTAAACGAAAAATATTGATGATTTAAACAGTGGTCATAAATATATATTTGATTTTGCACATAAAATAGTAGTTTTTGTCATTTCCATTAAAAAAACAGATTTTAGGAACATTTTTATAAAAAAAATGTCGGTACTGAAAATCCCGGGAAATCCCGGTGCCATTTTGCGAAATCCCGAAAATCCCGGTTCTTAAAATCGGTACCGGTTCTCGATTCCCTAATTTGTAATGAAAAGCACAGTGTTTACCTCGGGTTAAAGACTTATTTAGTCCCTCGAACTATTGGCGCCCTCACTGCGTTCGGGCGCCAAACCCCGTCTCGGGGCTAAATAAGTTACTTTCACCCCTAGGGTAACAAAACAATGTACTATTACATCTCTCTTGTTCGGTAAGTAGGTCCTTATTACCCCCAAATGGGGCTTGTAAGTAACCAATTAGCGCTCTAGGGTAATAATGTAGCTAGAAAAGCCCTAGGGCGGTAAGTAATTAAAAATAAACTTTCAATCTTTCAAAAAGTTCGTATAGTAGACAAAGGAGGTCGCTTCGCTATTCAGTCTTGTCTTCGTATGAGTATAATAGTCATCAATTTTAAATATCGAACGGCTATGCTCAATTTTGTTCATGAAAAAAAAAGATGAAAAAAGGCGGGAATAGAAAACGTTTACTTTAAGGATTGTTTGTTTTTGGGTTTTTTTTTATAAATACGTGCTAACTAATTAGGAAAAAAGACATGAGTTCTGCAAGTGATGAAGATATAAGCTGCACTCCTGATTCAATGAAAATGAAGCTGAAACAATTAACAATATTTTGCCTGAACGTTCTAAAGAGAGATAGGTATTTGAAAACTTACGACGAGTTCATGAAGTGGCGAAAAGAAAAATAAAGTCTTTATCTGTGACTGTATTCTTAACATACTTTATTCTTGTAATACGGTTTTTTTCTACTTACCTCACAATCGAGATGTAAAGCAGAGTAGTTAGCTCGGGTGTAAGCATCAATTGCACCCTCGAACTATAGGCGCCCTCGCTGCGCTCGTGCGCCTAAATATCTCGGGCTGCAATTGATGCCTTACAGCCCTCGGCTACTAATCTACTATTACATCTCTCATGTTCGGTAAGTAGGTCCTTATTACCCCCAAATGGGGCTTGTAAGTAACCAATTAGCGCTCTAGGGTAATAATGTAGCTAGGAAAGCCCTAGGGCGGTAAGTAATTACAAAAAACTTTTTACTCTTTCAAAAAGTTCGGTTAGTAGACAAAGGAGGTCGCGTCGCTATTCAGCCTTGTCTTCGTATGAGTATAATAGTCGTCAATTTTAAATATCGAACGGCGATGCTCAATTTCGTTCCCGAAAAATTATATGAAAAAAGGCGGGAAGAGAAAACTTTCACTTTAAATATTGTTTGTTTTTGGGATAAAAATTTGCTAATTAGGTTTTCCTAAAGAGTTCTGCAAGTGATGAAGATATAAGCTCCACTCCTGATTCAATAAAAATGGAAGCTGAAGCAGCAATTAACATTATTTTGTCTGAAAGTTCTAAAGAGAGATATTTACTACGACGAGTTCATGAAGTGGCGAAAAGAATCACGAGTAAGTTCTGTTTTTGTCCATGACCAACAAATATCACAATCTCAAACTATAGTCTATTAACATACCCAAAAAACAACTTTCCCTAAATTTTTAAAATAGTTCTTATTTCACTATAAATTTTAACCATTAAAATGTTTTATTCTTGTAATACGGTTTTTTTCTACTTACCTCACAATCGAGATGTAAAGCAGAGTAGTTAGCTCGGGTGTAAGCATCAATTGCACCCTCGAACTATAGATATAAATTAAATATCTCGGGCTGCCATTGATGCCTTACAGCCCTCGGCTACTAATCTACTATTTTATTTATATCCTACTCCCGGGCAAAGGTCTCCTCCAACTCCCTCCATGTGTCCCGGTCGACAGCTTTCTCCAGGCACATATATATAACATGCATTTTTTGTTCAGCTACTCATCATTTCATCCGAAACGATTTATTCGTTGGAGTGTGAAAGTCTGTACAAGTATACATTACATTTCACCTTCATAAATTTAAGTTGGGTAACGTCAAGAAACATTATTTTAGTAAGTATCAGGTAGGTAGGTACTGAGATACTGTAAGGGTTAGGTAGGTACATTTTATTATGAAAAACTGTTCAAAGTAATATTCTCTAATCATGGACACAAATTTAACTTATTATTTCGGTATTTCCGATTCAACAAGCTGTTTGAATAAAACTGCGCATGTTATTAATTTCAGCTAATAATTGACTGCTATCTGCTATTCGCTGGTTAGGTACGTCACTAGGAATTACCTAGATGCTCTGACGCAAGCGCCATTTTGCCAAGTTTTACGCTACCCGTAGAGAGAGTATGTATCTCTACGACGCTACCTCATGCCTTATTGAGAAATTGAATTTAAAATCACTTCCTAATTTGGAAACTGCGTATTATCACAGAATACGTATTATCCAACAGTTGGGTTGATAGTGTTAAAAATATTTGCACAGATGTTGTATTACTGTAGTTGTAGATTGTTTGATTGTTATAAATAGCGGCCATTGACCTCTAAGTAAGTACTCAAAATAAGCAGTCGCGGTTTGAAAAACTAATACTTACTTACCAGATTTTTTTATTGAAAGTAAGCAAATGCTTACTTACTTAGTAGGCTGAGATTTGTGATTTACTTGTTTTTTTTTTAGAAGTACCTAGTCGACTCATGATGTACTTAAATAGGTATTATATTATCATCAATGAGTATGTAATGAATTGTTACTTTATTTTATTTACAGCGAGTGTGGTTCAGCGGTTCCAGTGTTTATCCAGACGCACCCTGGTTCGAATCCGGCCCGACCTGGGCGCCCACCACGATGTATCTGCCCAAGAGAACTCGCCTAGCGAATTAATTCCGCGGGGGAGTCACGACCCTCAGTTATGAGGAAATACTACTCAAGAGAGAGAGAGAGAGAGAGAAAGAGAGTAAGTTTATTTCCCTATTTGTAACAAATTTCAATCAGAAATTTACCTGACATTCCTAGGTAGGTACCTATTTAATAATAATGGTGACTAGGACTAGGTATATGTATATACTATGTAGTAGGCCAGTTAGTGTAGCATGCTAAGTAAGTGCATAGAATTATGTATCTGTCTAATTAACAAAAGTATTTTAATTACATACTTCCATAAAGGTACATAACAGTAAAACTTCAGATTTTGAAAGACGATTTAATTACTTTTAATAATTAGAAATGCTCTGACTACTCTAGCTTGAGTAGATATTGTATATAAAAAAAATTACAACTCATAAGCTTCTCTTTCTTCTATAACTTATGAGCTAAACTTTTCGGTGAATCCGATATTAGTGTGAAATTAGTAGGTAGATATACCTAGTCAGGTCATAAGTATTGTCACACAGTAAAAACTTTTCTTTTAGAATGCTGGCCACAAAAAAGTTTATTGAATTCGAATCTCGAATTGTTCATGAAAATAAAAATGTATACTTTTTAGAATTTTACTCATTTTTAAATATGGAGTGGACGCTTAAAGAAGACCGTGTTGCAGTTATTGCATTGCATCGTTGCGGTTACGCGCCAATTCAAATTTTTGACATACTGAAAAATTTGAATATTACCTAAAGATTCGTTTATCGTACCATCAAACGATACAATGAAGACTCTAGTGTAGATGACAGGTCAAGAAGTGGTCGCCCTCGGTCTGTTAAGACTCCAGCAGTGATAAAAGCTGTGAAGGCGCGAATTCAAAGAAATCCCAAACGTAAGCAGAAACTGTTGGCCCTTCAGATGGGGTTAAGCAGAACCACGGTGAAAAGGGTGTTAAATGAAGACTTAGGGCTTCGGGCATATCGAAGAAAAACAGGACATCGTTTGAATGCTCGTCTAAAGGACCTGAGACTGAAGAGATGCCGCGCTTTGTTGAAGCGGTACGTGGGAAAAAAATATCGGGAAATTCTTTTTTCGGATGAAAAAATTGTTACCGTAGAAGAGAGCTACAACAAACAAAATGATAAGGTGTACGCACACAGTAGTGAAGAAGCGAGCAAACGTATTCCGCGTGTCCAACGAGGTCATTTTCCATCCTCGCTCATGGTATGGTTGGGAGTTTCTTATTGGGGCTTAACAGAGGTACATTTTTGTGAGAAAGGTGTAAAAACGAATGCAGTTGTGTATCAAAATACAGTCCTGACGAACCTTGTGGAACTTGTTTCTCATATCATGTTCAATAACAAGCACTGGGTATTCCAACAAGATTCGGCGCCAGCTCATAGAGCGAAGAGCACACAAGACTGGCTGGCGGCGCGTGAAATCGACTTCATCCGGCACGAAGACTGACCCTCCTCCAGTCCAGATTTGAATCCGTTAGATTACAAGATATGGCAACACTTGGAGGAAAAGGCGTGCTCAAAGCCTCATCCCAATTTGGAGTCACTCAAGACATCCTTGATTAAGGCAGCCGCCGATATTGACATGGACCTCGTTCGTGCAGCGATAGACGACTGGCCGCGCAAATTGAAGGCCTGCATTCAAAATCACGGAGGTCATTTTGAATAAACTTTATTGTCATAAGAATCTATGTTTTGTTAAGTTCATTTTGGTATATAAATGGTTACATAAAGAATAAAGTTGTTTCAATTATTTTATATTAAACATGTGACAGAATTTATGACCTGACTAGGTATTACTACAATTTGTACAATTATTGTACATTAGGCACATAATGCAGAAGTCTTTAATTTTTAACTTTTCTAAGTATGATAGATGAAACCATTTACCGTCTCATTACAAAACGCGGTTAAAATATTAGTCCCAGACTTTAAAAATAAAAAGAAGTTCTTGTTGTTTAAAAAGCACATACGAACAATCAAATGTCAACTTCAAATTGAGACGTTTATTTACGTAGAGAGAGAATGTATTAGAGTCGCCGCATGACTAATAATAATTATGCAAGCGAGACAAACTTATGTAGTCCTAGCTGAGAGTAACAGAGAAAAACATAGTATCTATTGTCCCTTACTAAATATGCGATTTTGATTGTCTGCCACAGAGTCCATCTGTGGCAGACAAACCGTCGAGTGATTATTGAATTGGTATTTTAGTGCTTTTAATATAGTGTCTGTGCTTTGAGTGTTATTAGCAACTGTTTTGTGGTGAAATGCTTATATTTGACTAGCGAAGAATGGTGAACTGTTCCATTTTAGGCTGTAAAAGCCGCTCGGAAAGAAAATGTGCAAATGTAACTTTCCACTCGTAAGTTTTCATTTTCAAGTTCATATGTGAATATTTCTGCATGTATTATAGTTATTTAATACTCTTCCACGCTAAATTGTACTTATATTGGATTTATGTGAATTTACGTATCTTTTTTCTAAATGTAGAGGTTATAACTTTCGAAGTATTATCCGCCTAAATTGCATGGGTTGATCGTACTTTGACATTTTGTGTCCATCTCGCTCTTACTCGATTTGGTGTAAGCGGGTTAGAACGAGTAGGTAAATGAAGAAGATACCAACTCAATTTGATACAACTAATTCGATTTTAGGGATACCACTTTTTTACCCTAAAATACACCTTATTTTAGGGTAAAAAAGTATTTAATATTTTATAATTATTGTAGTTAAGAAATAATTTGATAATGCAATTACAATGTTGTGGTGACATTCTAACATAATATTTATATTTTTAATATAATTTCTGTTGTCTGTAAATTTCATGGCGCTTGAGATTCACATACTTGTAATATAATGTATGCCTTTAAATTTCCTCTCTAACATGCCTTAATTTTATTAATTTTTTTTAATGTAAATTGTGCAATATTTTAGTTGGTTTGCCCGTTTTTACCGTATTGTATAAAATTGTATTAATAAAAACATAGTGATACACCAATATTTGAGTAAATTTTAAGTTTGAATCGTAAAATTATTATTAAATCTGAAAATATTTATTTTGTCAATGAAAGATTTTTTTTGCATTTCGGGGAACATATTCCATATAGGGGGCAACCCTAAAATTTTAGGTATATATTTGCTGTCTTCTTCCAGTATACGGCATCCAGATCTCTATACATACTCTCTCTACGTTTATTTATCATTGGTTATGTACATTTTGACAGTTTGATTATTATGACAGTAGACAGACAAATTTAGAACAACAAAAACGGACTGGATATTTTCTAAGTTCTGGACTAATAGTTAAACCACGTTTTGTAATAATGCTCTTAAAGATTACTAATGGCTTGAACTTGTGTTATTTGTAATGGGGTAAGCACGCTTCCCCTTAGCCATAGTGCCATACCTATCTTTTGGTTACCATCAGGCAAATCCGTTTTAATTAAAAAAGTTAACTTTCGTTTTGTAGTTTATAATTTATTATAAACCTTGGCTGTGGCTCTGTATTTGTTGATATTGTTACCAATCGAGGCGTTATTTTATCGTCTGTTATTTTTGGTTTAGGGTTTAGTCTGCTCTTTCCTTGCATTGTATCTGTTCCTAAAGAAAAAGCAGAGATAGATTTTTCCGCAACCAAACTTTGTGGTGTTGGCGTGGCCTTCATTACTAAGTTAATAATATCTAAATGTAGTTTAAGACTATTTTCTTCAGGAACTTTTTGGAGTAGCACTTTGAAGTAATTCATAAATACCTCCAATTCATCCGGTGAATTGGTCTTTACTCTCTTGGGTTTCAGAATGTGTTCTTCGGAAGATTCGCTGAGATTTCGTTGCTTCGCGTTGAAGCGTTTCCTTTTGTTACTTTCTTGAATATTTAGAGCGTCGCGTTGAAGATACTTAGTCCTTTTTGATTTATTAACTTTGTTTTGTTCTTCTTCTAAATAAACGACTTCGGTAAATGTGTCGTCAGCCATTAAATCTCCCTCTGATGTTGCGTCGAAGGCCTACAAACAAAGTTAAATATTTTGAGGATACATAAACGGAATTTGTTCTGGATCGAAACCAGCTTAAAGTGTATATTCAGTTAATTTAAGAACATATTCTGTTTTGTGTGCCTTAATAAAATAAATAAATAAATAACATTCATATCTCAGACTAATAATAATTGTTTACCGATACAAAGATTTTAGCTTACGCAAAATGAAATTTGCGTTGACAGATGCTTAACATTTGTAATCGTATGCGATTTGCACTAACTTTTTAGTGGAAGGATTTAGGCGCCAACCACGTTTTAATTGGCCAGGAGCATTTCCGCCAATGCATCGATTCTGCGAGCGAGTCGTGACCCTCAGAAATGAGGAATACGACGCGAAGGTGAGGACCTTGGCTTCAGATTCATAAAACTGCTCTCGCTTACTCACCGCAGTAGAGGCATTCCATTTTGGACACCTCCATGGACGACACGTTAAATTGTAGATCCTAGGAGTTTAGCAGTCATGTATTATAACTGCTAGTGTTAAGCTATATCAAAGGCCCCTGAGGCGGTCTGAAAACTCTGACACCAGACTTGACCACTCCTATTCGAACGTACCTCAGCGGTGATATGATCCAGCACGCCAGAGTGTTTCTCATCGAGGTGGTTCTTCAAGTCCTCGAGCCGGCTGGAGACCAGCTCGCGGCAGAGGTTGCAGGTAGGCTGATCGTCGTCGTGGTTGAACTGAGACCATATCTGGGAGGTCAGTTTCACGCCATCATCTGGGGTGAAGAAAAAAACATTCTATATTATTATAATAAAACTAGCTGTGCTCGCGACTTCGTCCCCGTGGAATAGTTATTTTGGGCATCATATTTATTTTTGCAAACAACTTCTTCAGCTTTATAAATTATAGCTGTTACCCACGACTTGAACCGTTTTCGCAGCGTACGCAACGGAAGCCTTCAAAGATGAATAATTTTCCCCGTTTTTTCCACATTTTTCATTGTTTCTTCGTTCCTATTAGTTGCAGCGTGATGTTTTAAAGCCTAAAGCCTTCCTCAATAAATGGTCTATTCAACACGAAAAGAGTTTTTCAATTCGCTCCACTAGTTCCTGAGATTAGCGCGTTCAAACAAACAAACAAACTCTTCAGCTTTATAATATTAGTATAGATAAATAAAGTAAACATTAAAGGTAAACATTTAAGGGCCATGTTTACCATCCCCATGTTTACAAAAAAAATATGCATTTTTTTACTACAGAGCAACAAAAGAAGAATAGGTTTTAAGTGTTAAATAAATTGCACTCACCAGAGTCATTTCCATCATTGTCACATGCCAAATTAATATACTGCAATTTTTGTTCATTAACAGAAGAAGACTTCTTTAATTTGCTAGCGGAATCACGATATGATTTCCTAAAACCACAATTTAATAAAAAATTACACAGATAGCCATAAAAAGTAAATATCTATAACTAGCGGACCCGACAGACTTCGTCCAGTCTGTTGACTCTTTTATTCTTTAGTTAGTTAGAAAACGTTTGAATGGGAAAAAGAAAAGGGCAGTTTTTCGGGATTTCCGGCATTTTTTCGAAATTTTCTCGCCGTAAAAACCATTCTTGAACTTTAACGAATATTAAAAAAAAAAGAATTGTCCAAATCGGTCCAGGCGTTGTTGAGTTATGCGCTTACACACAACACATTTTGCGATTCATTTTTATATATTATAAGAAAGATATAAGTACCTACTCGTACTACGAATACGAATATACCAACTATGTACCTAAACATTATTAGGTAACAATAATCAATTGTAACTCCTGACAAATGCCGCGTCAAATTTGTAGCGGTTGACTATCTAGTGGCATTATTTTTTTGTCCTATTACGTTTTTGTGGTATCGTATTGTATTGTAGCCGACTCCTTTACAGCAGAAAGAGATTTAACAATGCCTATTTTAACTAATATATTTATATACTAGTTGGCACACTTGGCTTCACTTGCATTATTTCAGGATAAAAAGTAGCCTATGACACTCCTAAGATCTCATACAAAGCGTTTACAAAACAGAGACACAGATAAACAGACAAAAATTCTTGAAATTGTTCGAACGTGTTCTGCTATCAATTTTTTTTTTTTGGCCATAACTTTGTGTTGTGCCAGTTCTCAAGTAAAAAAAAAAAAGCACGCGAAATAAACTATAAGTACTATATTAAGTGATCAGAAAGCTTTACATATATACAACCTAACAAATTAACTTAACACATATTTACTATTTGATAAATTTACAATTTGAGGTCGTTATCTATGATTAACTTTGACAGTGCGTCATATATTGCTTTTGTTTTGTCTGCTATCAATACTAATAAGGTATCTCCAAACTTTTTTTTAAATACTTACCTATATCACAGAATACATAATATATTCAATTTATTATAAGTACTTATGTATAGATAACTTACAGCCTGTTAATGTTAATAAAGGCCTTCCCCACAAAGCCCTCGTTGTCTTTTACAATGTTAGCGTGTTTTCTGTCAAAATGACATTTCAGGTTCGATGTTGTGGTTTTGTATGAGTAAATTTTAAAACAAACTTTGCACTCCGCTTTCTTCTGATTGTAAGGCTTGAGCTTGTTAAAGTAGAGCCACACGCAATTTTCGGACTTTTTAGATATGGGTCTGGATTCGCCATCCCTGCAAACGAAATATAAACAAAAAAAAAGATAAATCGGTGGTTGTGTTCTGTGGAAATCGTACAGAAATTAGAGGTAAATTAAAATAATTAATAGGTATTATTTAATTCTAAAAAACGCTATACTCAGTTACCTAAATATTAATTAAGTTTTAGTTTAGTAGTAAATTTTAATGGATCAAACTTTGTTGCCACAAATAAACAATAATTTGTTCACATTAACAAATAAAAAATATGAGTGAAGGAATTAGGTACTGTACATGTAGGTAAGTATAGGGTTCGTAAACTATGAACCAATAAAGAATATTACAGTCTATAATATAGGTACCTATATAGACGGTAATACAAATATTAGGTACATTCTTTTATTCCTAAAGCTATAATAATTTTATCTATATAAAAAAAACTTATAATACCTATTATTGTTTTACCTAAGTACATAAGTAACAACAGACATATCGTTAGGGCTTAGAGCATTCAACACATAAGTTATTGAAAATAGCATTCAATAATAATAGCAGTATCAATATACTCACGAAACATCTTGTTTGTTTTCAATCTCTGGTTCACTCTCAGTATCTGTTTTATCATCCATTTTTGACAATAATACCACACCAAAACTCTAAATTTACAAACAAAATATAAAACTTTTGATAACTTTACATAGATAATGTATCTAACACAAAAACTTTTAAGTTAATTTGTTATAATATAACTTGTTATTCGTTTGCAACAGGTTATGACAGAAAATAGCTTCACGCTATTTCGCTTTTTCGGCCATTTTGTATCAACTTGACAGACCGGTCGCCGCGTGACGCCAGTGACGCGCATTAGAAAGAGAGGGATGAAAATCCTTGCGCGCATGTCTGTAGTGCCTGTGTCGCCAGTCCATAATTTTAAATTATAAGTAGCTATTTTATTTACCGTGAATACTTACTAGCCTACTACTACTATGGGTGCTTAGCTGAGCCTTTTTTTGCCGGTGTGTGTATAGTAAGCATTATATAGATCTATGTTTGTTTTGGTATTATGATTGTCCACGTTTTTTTTTATACTTTAATCATTTCATTCGTCTCTACTTTGGGCATAAATGTTAATACCTACGAAATTCCTCATAGTTTTAACCTACGACAAGACTGAGGTTTTTTAGTTATAAGTTTGATAAAACGGATGGATATTTCTGATTAATTTTGTTTTTGTAATGGATGAGTTAATCGAAAGAGATCTTGTAGTCGTGACAAGTTCTGTAAATCGTTGTATTATGATAACACAGCGTCGTTTATGCCGAAATCGCTTAAGGTGAACTAGCGGTTATATGCTCGTCTGATGTTGATGATTTAATATGAATAATAATGATATAAAAAATAAATGAATAAATGTTAAAGTGTCCTTAAATCGGGTTTTATATCATGAAAAAATATTCTAAAACGTATCATCGGCACAAATAAATAAAAAAAATGTTTCTTCTAGGCAAGCGCGCTAGTTTTTTTTTACATGATATAGGCTTACGCTTGACTACATCTTGCCTGATGTTTACTATGTTATGTTATGTTGTTTACTTAGATCGTAGATTATAACGTTGCTTAACATCAGGCAAGTTGTAGTCAAGCGTGAGCCTATATCATGTAAAAAAATCATTGAAGGAAACGAATCCGCTAACTTTTGGCTCAGGGAAAGTTTCCGATTTTTCTGTGGAATAGACATTTTGTAAAAGGTATCGCTCAGAATACAGAAAGAACCAGAAACCGTGAGCGCGCCTAATATTGAAGCTACTAAAACTACTCTGAAATAGAGTAGTTTGACGCGCGACCGATCAGTCACTCTGTGACCGTCGAAGCGAATGACGTGTGATAACGATGACCAATTTAACTAAATTATGCCATCTTGTGTCATTCCTACCTGTAAAAATGCAGCGGGTCTAAAAAAGAAACACGATGGGATCACATTTCACGTGTAAGTATCGTATTTAGGTATCCACTTATTTAATTAATGAATACATTTCTTAGTTTTCAATTGTCATAGATAATGATGCATCCATCTTGTTCGTAGAGAGAGTATGTATAGAGATCTTCCATGCCGTATACTGGAAGAAGGCAGCAAATATATACCTAAAATTTTAGGGTTGCCCCCTATATGGAATATGTTCCCCGAAATGCAAACAAAAACTTTCATTGACAAAATAAATATTTTCAGATTTAATAATAATTTTACGATTCAAACTTAAAATTTTCTCATATATTGGTGTATCACTATGTTTTTATTAAAACACTTTTATACAATACGGTAAAAACGGGCAAACTAACTAAAATATTGCTCAGTTTACATTAAAAAAAATTAACAAAATTAAGGCATGTTAGAGAGGAAATTTAAAAGCATATATTATACAGCTTATTTAGCGATAAGGCCGCCACTTGTGGCACTAGTATAAGTTGAATCTATTTCTTTGTATTTTTTATTTTTATTTCGTGTGTTACAATAAAGAGTATTCTATCTATCTATACAAGTATGTGAATCTCAAGCGCCATGAAATTTACAGACAACAGAAATTATATTAAAAATATAAATATTATGTTAGAATGTCACCACAACATTGTAATTGCATTATCAACTTATTTCTTAACTACAATAATTATAAAATATTAAATACTTTTTTACCCTAAAATAAGGTGTATTTTAGGGTAAAAAAGTGGTATCCCTAAAATCGGATTAGTTGTATCAAATTGAGTTGGTATCTTCTTCATTTACCTACTCGTTCTAACCCGCTTACACCAAATCGAGTAAGAGCGAGATGGACACAAAATGTCAAAGTACGATCAACCCATGCAATTTAGGCGGATAATACTTCGAAAATTATAACCTCTACATTTAGAAAAAAGATACGTAAATTCACATAAATCCAATATAATCCTGTACAATTTAGCGTGGAAGAGTATTAAATAACTATAATACATGCAGAAATATTCACATATGAACTTGAAAATGATAACTTACGAGTGGAAAGTTACATTTGCACATTTTCTTTCCGAGCGGCTTTTACAGCCTAAAATGGAACAGTTCACTATTCTTCGCTAGTCAAATTTAAGCATTTCACCACAAAACAAAACAGTTGCTAATAACACTCAAAGCACAGACACTATATTAAAAGCACTAAAATACCAATTCAATAATCACTCGACGGTTTGTCTGCCACAAATGAGCTTTGTGGCAGACAATCAAAATCGCATATTTAGTAAGGGACAATAGATAATACGTTTTTCTCTGTTACTCTCAGCTAGGACTACATAAGTTTGTCTCGCTTGCATAATTATTATTAGTCATGCAGCGACTCTAATACATACTCTCTCTACGATCTTGTTAGTGCTGCCAATATAAGAGTTTTGATTTACCCTTCTTTTTATTACCTTTTGAGGGCTTTTATTCATTGTAGAATATTAATAAGTAATTTAATAAAAATTAACCGACTTGAAAAAGGAAAGTATAAAGCGTCAGTGCAGCCCGTGTGTACCTAACCAATTAATCCTATTAAATACTATGGTAATATCGGATTTTATATTACTCCAGCCCACTGCCAGAGAGCAGTGTCCAGGATAGATACTGGCCGCATTACCACACTGGATGGCAATGGGCGTAGGTTGACAGGGGCGTAGTTCATCCATTCCATCGAGAATATTTGAAATGTAAGTTTGCTTGCCGTGAGGCAGAATATGTATGTACCTACTGTTGCGCCGCGACGATTCTCGAAGGTTCACGTTACCACTGGCCTACCTACGCGTACACATAAACAAGTTGTTTACCACATTTTAATTGCGTTCCAGAAATTTCGACCCTTCATTTTAAGCGTAACACAAAAGAACCTAATTTGCATAACAATGATTTTATTACCTTGTTTACATCAAGCGCTCACCTACCTAATTTGCATGACAAAAGATTTATGGTTCTGTTTTGATACAAGTAATACAAAAGCATTCGAGAAGTTTCTTACCGATATATAAACAGGCGCAGCTCGGGCCAGAGGACAGTTTCAATCAAGCGATCGAGGCGATAGTACGTGTGTAAAAGTTCATAGTGAAGTACTGTGAAGTAAACGTGTGTGTTTAGTGTTTTACGTAGTCTCTACGTAGGTGTGTGTGACAATATCGTCGAATTAAAGGCAATAAATTAAGGCATTGTGTTTTTCCTTAAAAACAGCCCCCTATCCCGTAACATTTGGTGTCAGAAGTGGGATTAGGAAGCAAAATGCCTCTCTTGCCTTTGGATGACGACTCGGTACGCACCAGGAACCAACGCCGGGAAGAAGCTCGTCGGACAGAGGAGCAGGCACGCCGCCGCGAGAGCATGGACAGCAGGCGTGATCTTCCTGCCGAAGAGATGGGTGAGCCTTCGTCAGAGAGCGCAACTGAGACTTCGGCTGCCCGCCCTGCTGCATCTGCCCCCGTGGACTTGTCGATACTGATGAGCATGATGCAAGAACAAGCAAGACGCCAAGAAGAACAAGCGAAACGCCAAGAAGAACAAGCGAAACGCCAAGAAGAACAAGCGAAACGCCAAGAGAGCATGCTGCAGTCGATTCGGGCGGAACAAGCTCAGCAGCAAGAAGAACAATCGAGACACTTAGAAGAAATACAGGAGCTGCTGGGAAAGGACCTGAAAAAGATAAACCTGAAGTTGGACCAGCACGAAGAGAGGTTGAACGAGACAGAGCTGCAGATTGCTAACGTTCAACGGTCCCTTCAGGTAATTAAGACTGAAAAGGGTTCAATCATTGCTTCTGCTCCAGTCTCAGCGCCCAGCGGCTTCAAGATCACCCCATTCGACGGGATGTCGTCTTGGGCCGCTTACAAGATTCAATTCGACGCCATAGTGAGAGCCAACGGCTGGAACAAAGAACAAGCAATGACTGCGCTTACAGTGGGTCTTCGTGACCAGGCCTTGTCAGTTCTGGAAGCTCTGGGCAAAGACGTCACCTATGACACTCTTCTGGAAGCGCTGGAACGTCGTTATGGTGATGCGCACCTGGAACACGTATACCGTGCTCAACTGAAGGATCGCGTACAACGGCGCGAAGAGACCTTGCAGGAGTGGGCTCTGGAGGTTGAGAAGATGGTACGCAAGGCCTACCAGTCCGCACCACAGCAGGTCGATACAGTTCTGGTGCAGGAGTTCATTAGTGGTATTCGTGACCCAGAGGTGAAATCCGCAGTGGCCCTTGGGCACCACCAGACCCTGAAAAACGCCCTGGCACATGCTCTGGAGGTCGAAGCCGTACGTAAGGACCATCGCTCTGTACGCATCAGGGAAATGAAAGAAACAACTACACCGACGTACTACAATAGAGGTGCTCCCAGGTGCTACAATTGCCACGAGAGGGGGCATTTAAGTCGTAACTGCCCCAAATTGAACAGGCCTCCAGAAGCACGGATAGAGCGTAATATGGACCAGCAACAGGGAAACGAGTAAGCGCCAGGACCGAGGGGCAGGTGCTGGCCGGTTTTTATAAGGCCCCGAAAGTTTCGATTATATCGATCTCGCAAGCCAAGGATGGAAACAGTCTGATCATCAAGGGAGAAATTAATGGAATAATCTGCACGCTGACACTGGATACTGGAGCTTCGCGAACTGTGATCAACTCCCGACTTGCTAAACGGCTATTTCGAAACTTCAGGAATTTTAAGACGATTAAACTAGTGACGGCAACCGGCCAGCACATACCCGTACGAGGAGAGCAGCTGGTTGAATTAAAGTTAGGTGAAAAAGTTTACAAACATGAAGTCGTAGTGGCTGACATCGTAGATGATTGCATTTTGGGACTGGATTTCTTGCGAGAACATTATTGTGAAATTGATTTGAACCAAGGAGTATTGAGATGTGGTTCTGAAGAAATCTTCATGGAAGGTGCCACTACAGGAAATGTCTACTGTACAAGAAGGATCAATCTACCACCGAGATCGGAAACCATCGTACCAGTGAAATTACCTCGGGGTATTGGAAATCACAGCCGATGCGTTCTCCTGGAACCAATCGATTACGAGAACCCTTGGATGATGGCACGGACTCTGGTGATGAACAGCAGTACCGCAGCAGTACGTGTGTTGAATCCAACTGACAAGGAACAGACAATCAAAGGAGGAACTTTGATGGGCACTTGCGACAATGTGGACTGGATGCGTAAATGTCAAGAAAAACCAACTGATAACAGATGTCGACCAAATTTCGACGTATCAGTCCTTCTAGAAGGTTGTCGCAAAGACCTTTCTCACAAAGATCTGGAGATGGCTAAGAAGATGTTACTGCGCTTCGCTGATGTCTTTGCTTCGAGTGAAGGTGTTATCGGAAGAACTGGCTTAGTGAAACACACGATAAATACGGGAGTTGAACCACCGATACGTCAACGTCCAAGAAGAATACCAGTCGCCCGAGAGAAGGAGGTGGAGACCATGATAGAGGATATGATGAAAAATGGGGTCATAGAACCATCGTCTAGCCCATGGTGTTCTCCTGTGGTTCTGGTGAAGAAGAAAGACGGCAGTATGCGGTTTTGTGTGGACTATCGACGACTTAATGATGTGACAAAGAAGGACAGTTATCCTCTCCCCAGGATTGACGACACGTTGGACACATTATCGGGAATGAAGTGGTTTTCGACCTTGGACTTGAAGAGTGGATACTGGCAAGTGGAAATAGATCCCAAGGATAAGGAAAAGACTGCTTTCTCCACGGGGAAAGGCCTGTGGCAGTTCAAGGTTATGCCATTTGGATTATGCAACGCACCAGCCACTTTTGAAAGATTAATGGAACTAGTCCTCACGGGACTAATTGGAGATGCTTGCCTGGTATATTTGGATGACATCATAATTGTCGGGAAGACTTTCGAAAACCATCTGGAAAATTTGGAACGAGTTCTGACTAAAATTCGGGCAGCAAACCTTCAGCTGAATCCGAAAAAGTGTTCATTCTTCAAACAACAAGTAAGCTTCCTGGGTCATGTTATATCGGAAGCGGGTGTGCAGACGGATCCAGAGAAAACCATCACCATTAAGAACTGGCCGATTCCAAAGGACAAAACTGAAGTTAGAGCATTTCTGGGCCTGTGTTCTTACTACCGAAGATTCGTCAAAAGTTTTGCTGACATTGCAAAGCCACTGCACAAATTGACGGAAGAAAAACGTGTCTTCTTATGGAACGACGACTGTGATGCTGCATTTCAAGAACTAAAGAAAAGACTTTGTGAAACACCAATTCTTGGATACCCAGACACAGAAAATGATTTTATTGTAGACACGGACGCGAGCAATACTGGAATCGGTGGCGTGCTGTCTCAACGGAAAGGAGACCAAGAAGTAGTCATTGCTTACTTCAGTAAGTCTTTGTCAAAATCGGAGAAGAACTACTGCGTTACAAGAAAGGAGCTTCTTGCAGTAGTTAAGACCTTGCAACATTTCAGCAAATACCTACTTGGCCGGAAATTTCATCTAAGAACCGATCATGCGGCCCTAAAATGGCTACTACAATTCAAGAATCCTGAGGGTCAAGTGGCAAGGTGGATTGAGCAGTTGCAAGAGTATGACTTCACGACGGAGCATCGAAGTGGTAAATCACATGGAAATGCGGACGCCCTGTCTAGGAGGCCATGTGATGATGATTGCAAACACTGTCTGAGACATGAGTCAAAGGAAACCGTACCACTTAGGATGCTAAGGACAGACCTCAGCGACGATTGGAAGGAGACCCTGAAGGCAGCTCAGCAAGAGGACGTCGACATCAAACCAATTCTGGATTGGATGGAATCCGGAAACACTAAGCCGATTTGGAGCGACGTCGCAGGGATGAGCGTAGTGACCAAGAGTTTATGGGCGCAATGGGACAGCCTCGTGCTCCATGAAGACGTATTGTGCCGAAGATGGGAGAACGCTCGTGGAAATCACTGCCATCTTCAAATGATTGTTCCTAAAGTGAAGGTGCCTGATGTCTTGAGACTTTACCATGAAGGATACTCAGGAGGACATCTTGGGGTAAAAAGAACCCTGTTGAAAATACGGGAGCGATTTTACTGGATCAACTGCAGGGACGACGTGGAAGATTGGGTTAAGAAATGTAGCAGTTGCGCGTCAGTGAAAGGCCCACATACGCGGAGTAGAGGAGCATTGAAGCTTTACAACGTAGGAGCGCCATGGGAACGTATAGCGCTGGATGTCGCGGGACCTTTCCCTGTCTCTGAGAGTGGAAACAAGTACTTCCTGGTTGTCATGGATTACTTCACTAAGTGGCCTGAAGTATTCGCTATCCCAAACCAAGAAGCCACCACAATAGCCGATAAGCTGGTCCATGAAGTGTTTTGTCGTTTCGGAGTACCCCTAGAGATTCACAGCGACCAAGGTAGAAACTTTGAGTCTCAACTCTTCCAAGAGACGTGTAAAGTAATGGGTACTCACAAAACTAGGACCACATCTTACCACCCGCAGTCTGATGGCATGGTGGAGCGGTTTAATCAAACACTGGAGAGATATTTGGCTAAAGTGGTTGACAGCAAGCAACGAGATTGGGACAAACACATTCAACCATTCTTACTGTCATATCGGAGTGCAGTTCACGAAAGCACAAATGTGACTCCAGCTTTCGCGAATTTTGGGCGAGAATTACGAGTGCCGGCGGATTTGATAACTGGTATCCCGCCGGACTCTCCACGTACCATGACAGAGTATGCGAGTGACCTTCGGAGCAAGATGAATGACATCTATGAACACATTCGAGACTCTGGCCGACAATCATCCGAGAAAATGAAAACTCGATACGACCGAAAGCTGAACAACCCCGGATTTTCTGAAGGGTCCTTGGTGTGGCTACACAATCCCGTCCGCAGCAAGGGCAAGTCACCGAAATTACAAGCTAAATGGGATGGACCGTATCGTGTGGTGACAAAGATCAACGACATCACATTCCGGATACAGAAGGGCCAGCGAGGCGGACCTAAGATCGTTCACGTGGACCGGCTGGCGAGATACCATGGAGACAATGGTGCTCGGGACGAGCACGTCTAAGGAGGGGGTAGTGTTGCGCCGCGACGATTCTCGAAGGTTCACGTTACCACTGGCCTACCTACGCGTACACATAAACAAGTTGTTTACCACATTTTAATTGCGTTCCAGAAATTTCGACCCTTCATTTTAAGCGTAACACAAAAGAACCTAATTTGCATAACAATGATTTTATTACCTTGTTTACATCAAGCGCTCACCTACCTAATTTGCATGACAAAAGATTTATGGTTCTGTTTTGATACAAGTAATACAAAAGCATTCGAGAAGTTTCTTACCGATATATAAACAGGCGCAGCTCGGGCCAGAGGACAGTTTCAATCAAGCGATCGAGGCGAACAGTCAAGCGATACTAAAGCGATAGTACGTGTGTAAAAGTTCATAGTGAAGTACTGTGAAGTAAACGTGTGTGTTTAGTGTTTTACGTAGTCTCTACGTAGGTGTGTGTGACAATATCGTCGAATTAAAGGCAATAAATTAAGGCATTGTGTTTTTCCTTAAAAACAGCCCCCTATCCCGTAACACTACCATTTAGCCTTCCATCTGCTGTTATCTTACAATTTGTGCATATTCGCAAAATAAATGATTTGATTTGACAAAATAAAGCAATGACTAATTTTATTGTTCAAGTAATGTATAAATAACTAATAAAATGAATTTAGTTGTAATAACCGGTTATTATTATCAATAATCATGTCGAAAATTAGCTCGACAAGTTTCGGAAAACTGAGGTTCCGACTACTGAGGTGAATTTTCCGAAACTTGTCGAGCTAATTTTCGACATGATTATTGACGTATGCTAGCCGGTTATTACAACTAAATTTAATCGTGCCTTACGGGAACTATAATACAGTAATAAAATGAAAACAAAATGTTCTTTACTATTTTAATAATGATGCAATATACATACTAACGTTTATAACAAACTAACAGAACATGACTGTTACTAGTGATGAGGTTAACTGTTATTTATGGAACTGTTACTATCGTCATTTGTTTGCGCCTCCATAATTTTACTAAGAATTTCAACTTGTAACCTATCGGATTTGTGTTTTGGAAGTTTTTTTAACAGCGAAGCCACGTATTTGCCGAAGATGTCCAAGCAACTTTCTTCTTCCTCTTCGTGTTTAAATTTAGTGGGCGTAATATGTTTCTTGATTATTTGACTGTTTTTACGGTTTTGGTAAGATTTCGTGCGTCTTCTTTTAGCTGGTTCAGGGCTGTGATTGTTAAACATATTTTCTTCCAAATATTCCACTGTAGTTTCTTCCAATGCGTCGATCTAGGAATAAACACGAACAATTGTTTTAACATTTTGATCTTTTATTTTCTGTCTCACTATTACATGCATTCAATACATTTCTAGTTTTCATCGTTTATATTTAAATAAATTAATCATCATCGTAGGTCATGGTGATAATTATCATTAAATTAAATCATTAATTTAGCTATAGTGTTACACTCTTATTACCATATTTGATTTGATACTAATATATTTTACTATGTTATAAGTCATACATATATAACCAATTTCCATTTTAAAAGAACATGAATTCCATATTCCAACACCTGACATTATCTAATATGCACATGCTGAGTTGGGTCCGGGTTATGACATGAACATTTAAATTTGCTCACATTTTGTCATTATACATTTTTGGTTGTTTTTGTCTAACTTAAGGTTTCATGTTGCAATAAATGATTTTTATTCTTATTCTTATACCAATAGGGTATATACATGGAACTGAAATTTGATTTTTGTTAATAAACTATAATAATATACCAAAATACTAAACGAGCTGTGCAAACCCCATTTATATCCACTGAAAAATAAAGAAGTTATGACCAATTGAAGATTTTATTCCATCTCTTTCTTTCAAAACAGAATTTTCTATATAGTACATATTTTGAATGGTGTTAGTGCCTTGTTACGTCACATTGCAAGTCGGTTCTCTCTGTCTAATCGTAAACTAAAAACGTGTATAAGTAACTGCGTTATTGTTAAAGCTAATTGAAAAATAATTTCATTATGCTGATTGTCTATTAAAAAGCTTTCATTGAAGTTATAAAAAAAAAGTTGTGCATATTCCCTATTGTATTACTTTTCAGTCAGTCTTACCTCATCATTATGGTAAGGGGCATTATTTCTATGAGTATCATCTGCGTCCTGTTCGTTTGGTTCTTCCTTCGCCGCGTCAACATCAACTTCGTAGATATCACCCTCTCCGGTTATCATCAACTTTCTTGACTGTAAATAAAGTTTATTTTCAAATGGTGTTGGTTAAAATCTTAATTGAAAATGAACTACGTTACTAAACATCAAAATTAGGAACTTATTTTGTTAGTAAGTTTTGTATGAAGATAGAGTAGACGTTATTGTTATCACATAGGATAGCTTTTGTTCCTGATAAACAAAATAAGCCTGTAGGGTTACACTGTTTTTTAATCGACTCATTAAAAAGAGGAGGTAACAATTCGACCTGTATGTTTTACTTCTTAACTATGGACAAATGCAAACCCGTTCTAGTTAAAAAAATATATTATATGTATTGAAATAAGAACAGTGTGGTGTTTATGATATTAAGTAGTTTAAATATAGCCAACGAAGGAAATGAAGTTTTTTTCAATAACCTTGTTTTTAATTAAATTAACTTTGTTCGGTGGAAAATAAATAAAACTCGCCTTTTTCAGCTTGATTTGTGGATGTTTCTTGCTCAAATGTTCCTTGAGGTCCTGATAGGTTTCATAGTCCAACCTCTCTTTGCAGATGAGACAGCTCGCAATCTTCAAGGCTTGCGAGAGGCATTTGAAATACGCCCAAATTGGAGAGGTTTGTCTGAAAAAAAAAAGATAATAATATTGACCAGTATTTATGTTTTTTTTCATTACTTATTGAAAAACTATTCGTTTAGGAGAAATTAGCACAAGATGAATTGATAAATAGCGTCTGAAATCCGGTATTCTGTCAAATCGGGAAGACCAGGAGGCAACCCCTTAAAATAGGAATAAGAAACATGGCTAAATAGTACAGTCTGACTAGAATATCATGTACATACCTATTGTTTTGTTTGTATGAATCTTAAACTTTCGTATTTTCATTCTAATAGGTAATTTGAATTGCAGGAGTAGTGTGTCATGTACCAAGACGTACCTAAACTGTTGTTTTTGTATTCTACAATAAATAACTAAAACTGACTCACTCTTCAGCCACCTCCGCTTCCCCTTCCTCATCAGAAGACAACATGGCTTCCGCATGCTTCCTCCTTACATGACTTGCCAAGTTATGAGTATGCAAGAATGACAGCACAGCGTCGCACAGTTTGCACGTCGCTATCTTGGATTGGCCGTCAGTAATGTCAAAGTATTTCCAAATATTATCTACTTGGCCTCGCATGGTTGTTAGTAAAGCGCTGCGGTTTCGGGCTCTCTCGCGTGAGTATGGTTTTCTATAAAAGTAAGGATTCATTCAGACTAGGACTATAATCTATAGTTATCTATTTATCGGTTTCTTCTAGACAAACGTCCCAGATCGTAGGTTGGAACAATACCTACTTAACATCAATTTTAGCGAGTGTAGAAAGAAAACAATTTTTGCTCACATAACATTACTAAGAAAACACTTACTTCCGAACTACTACTTCTAGTTCGACCCTTCCTTGGGGTAGGTCTGCTTCACCAGTAATCAATTCTGGATGAATCCTCTTTGTATGCTTCGTCAAGTTGCTGACTGTTGAAGTAAATCTGCAAGTAAAGTATAGTTCATTTAACGTAACTTATATGGATGAATTGTGTAGATGAGGGTATGTGTGCTAAAGGAGTGTATGCGGAGATAACGAGTGACAGAATGAAATGAAATGGAAACATGCTGCTGGGCTACATAGTGGGATAAGGTGAAGAGAAAGATTAAACGTGACTTTTATAAAAGGCGACAAAATAGTGACATCCGTATCCCACTAATGAATTACTTCATTAGTGCGATAAGGATGTAATGTTTTTACCACTCCTCATAAAAGTCATGTTTAATAAACTGGGTTTCACATGGGTTTTACAAATAATTAAAAGCCATAAGGCCCTAAGCCAAGTTGATATTCGAGTAACAGCCGAATTTATATTTGTAAGTTTGTATTCTTCTTGTGTAGATAATAATGAATGAAAAGAACCTGAAAATACCACTGCAGGCTTTGCACTTGGCCAGTCTTTCGTCTGGGTCAACAACGGTGAAATACTTCCAAGCATCGCTGTTCCATTTACGCTTATATTTTATTTCAGTTTTCTCAGATCTAGCGTCACTGAAATAAAAACGGAGAGAACTTATTCCTTATTTGAAGTCGGTTTAAAATGTCTAAGAAAATTGATAATTTTGGATGATCCATTTTATTGTCGTTTCTACATAGAATAAAATAGTGGCTGATTGCCTCAGTAGGTACTTTATGAAATCTGAAATAAACAAAAACTCTAATTTAGGGATAGTTTTCTGCGTCACTGTAATAAATGAAATTAAATAATTTGAATTTTAACTACCTAACTACCCTTAAGTAAGTACTAAATATTTAAATACAAACATGACAATGTAGTGTCTCATTAGAGGCACATAAAACAATAACATTGGGTATAAATTAATGCAAGTAATTCTACAATGTCAATTTTCAATATAATTAGTTTTTCAGCGCAACTTTAGAAAGACCATGATTAATAAAGCAATACTATATGTTTGGTATTAGCAAACGCAGTATCATAGTATTACTCGAGATTATAAAACACTACTGAGTTAAAATAACTATAAAATATTGTTGTTCACAAACAATAAAGCCTTAAAAAAATAAACAAATGAACTCGAATACTATCATTTAAGGTTGGTACAATATAATAGGTAAGTATGCGTAGGTAAATACTCACACTTCTTTATCTTGTACAAATTCGGCATCTGTATCCACATCTTCGCTAATTTCATTCAATACTTCCTCTGTCGATTCCATGTCGATTTTGCAGCACTAACTTAAAATTAAATCACATTCCTCATGTACATTGTTTATAGTATTCACTAATACTTTATGTAACACTAATATTCGTTATAAAATACCGATATTCTATATTAGAATACTCGTACATAGGTTAATGTTAAACGAAAATAACATGTTCCGACCGACGGCTGACTCTGACAGCCTAAGCTGACAGCACTAATTTGACAGGACGCTACATAGTGTTGCCTGAATCTTAATACGAAATACGCTATTTACATTGTCTTTTGTAAAAATAGCAATGCTATAAGTTTTAAAAAAGCATTATAGTGATGTGAATGTGATTAATGTATAGCTGGATGATTCTCTGTACTAACAAGTACTATTTCTAATAATACCTACTTCTCTTTTGCAAGATATTAAATGACTTCGAAAACTTATAGGTAAGATTTTATGTAGATTCACCAGCATTCATGCAATAGGTACTTCTTCATTGTATTAATAACTTGCATTAAAAAAATCGAAATAATCATTTTTCTCACCTATCATATTGTACATAATATTTATATTTCACTCCCACCGCTACAAACATAATTTTGCGTCATTCTCACATATTTTGTTATTCTTTAGTGACGCCATCTATTGAGCAGCCCAAAAAACTTACATCTGTCTAAACACGCGTCACGTTCGAGCATTCTAAAGGCTGAACCCTATTTAATACCTATTTAATATTACTGTAAATACCTACCGATGTTTTTCAAAATCGCCACAAAATGGCGCCCAACTTAAAATATTTCTTCTAGACAAACGGCCAGCACTATTTTTTAACGCTTTACTTAATGTTACATGTTTTTTTTTAAATGTTATGGTGATACTTTGTGACTTTTGGTGTATTTGTGTAACGGCTTAGAGATATGAGATTGTGCATAGGCAATAGATGTACCTACATTTTACATTAATGAATATGACATTGGTAATTATTGTGTAATTGTATTAGTCAGGTATACCTTCACTTTTATACATTAATATACCTAACATCAGCAATTAGTTTGCAAAAGTTTTAGTCGGGTACACCCACACTTTTCAAACATTAATACCTAACATTAATAATTGTTTTGCAAATGTATTAGTCAGGTATACCTGTGCTTTTCATGTATTAGTATAACAATAGTAATTACTTTATAAAGGTATTAGTGAGGTACATTGATGTTCAACGGCTGTATATAGGTCCAAGTTTGGGTTTTAGTTGTACTAGCTAGGACGATATCAAAGTCTGAATTTCACTCCGCTCAATGTTCATGTGCAACAATACTTCTGTGATAGTATTCCTTCTGTAATAGAACTTATTTTGTAAGACGACCAGCATTTCAACAAAGTTAGTTTAATACTTTATTACATTCACAATATTTTTAGCCACCATGTAGACAATTAGGTTTAGATTGTTGTTTTCTTGCTGTTGCTTTGTGGTGCGCTGGTGTTTGTAAGTTGGTAGTGGTTGTCAAGATGGAGTCGCGTTCGATTCCCATCTACTCCCTTACAAAGGAAGAGCTTCAGCATGAGGTTCACATTCGTTCGGAGGAGCCGGAGCCAACAATGGAGAAATTAAGGAAGCAGCTGAAGCGGCTCATTCAAGGTGTTCCTCCTGATGAGACTTTGGTGGTGGTCATTGAGTCCAGTCAGGAGCTGAAGCGTTAGGGGCATGGCACATTAAAGACTTGAAGAAATAGGTATTCAAAATACAGGATCATACCTGTTCGTACTTATGTTTCTTTAATGTGTTCCGTTCTGTGTTGTTGTCATGGCATATGACGTTCCTAGCTCAGGTTTTTGTAAATAGTGTGTTGTCATTATGACATATTCTTTAACACATGTTTCTGTAGTATATCGTAGTCATGTTTTTATTGTTTCACACATGTTTCTGTAGTGTGCTGTTGTCATGGTTTTATGGTGTAAATTTTTAACACATGTGTTTTGTTTAGTGTGTTGCTGTCATGTTGTTTTTATATAAGATGTTGTATTAAGGGCACATTGTCTGTAACAAATATCTTTGGTTTAGTGTGTTGTTTAGGTGGAAATGTTTCTTTCTTTTCCTATTGTGTACACATGTATCTTTAGTGTGTTGCTATTATGGCACATTTTATTTAACACATGTTTTGTCTAGTGTGTTGTGTAAGTGGGAATGTTCTTTTCATTTCTTGTTGCTTACACATGTTTCGCTAGCGTGTTGCTATTATGGCGTAAATTTTTAACACACATGTTTTCTTTGGTGTGTGGTCTAATTAGGAAAGTTTTTTTTCTTGTCCTATTGTTTACCTGTTCATGTATTGGTAGTGTGTTGCTGTTATGGCGTAATTTTTTCACATGTTTTTGTAGTGTGTTGCAGTTATCGCGTAATTTTTTCACATGTTCTTTTAGTGTGTCGCTGTTATAGCGTAAATTTTTAACACATATATTTTAGATGGTATATTGTTTGAGTAGGAAATTTTTTTTTTTCCTATTGTTGTGCCAAGCTGAATACAGGGGTCATTCGAGGCGGCGCATGTACCTCGTTAATCAATAAGCCGGAGCATGGAAATTTTATGAACCTGTATTAATAGCATTGTTAGAGCCAACATTTTGTTTCAGTCTGGAGACGAGTATATTCGAGGCGGCGTGTGTACCTCGTTAATCATAAGTATTTTGTATTTTGCATTTTGTAACCCCCCGGCTATATAGGGCTACAAAAACCTACCTATTATTAATTGTAAACTAAGGAAGGTAAAAATAAAACTTTTATATTAAGTTATAAATATCTTTCTATTCATAAAGAACTGTTCAAGTTACACAAATTTAGTTGATTAGAACACAAATATTAATTGTTTATTTATTTTAAGTACAGAATGAAGTGGAACAATGTCTAATTAACTTGAATGTTAAACATTCCTAAACTTGGCTGTAAACTCAACCATGGTATTAAGATGATGGTAGTCTAAGATCACACCAAAGTTTAACTGTTTAGCTTTTACAGAGGAATATGATTTTATGTTTTGTTATGTTGGACCATTATCTCATGAACCAAGAAGCTATTATGTTCTTAAACTTGATTATCATCCAAACTGTAAGATCTCAACAAGTTAGACTGAGGTATTTCTAAATTCTAGGTGATCGGTTACAAGTTCATTACATGATCACTAAAACCAAGGAAATATCGTTACAAAAGAAAAATTACAGTTCCAAGATGTTAGTGTGGTTATTAATACTTATTTGGGGCATGAATAGGTTGCATTCTTTAACAATTTCACAAGTTGGATTTGTAGGTAGAGGTGCAAATTACTCAGCGATATTCACAAGACACTCGAACGGTTAATTTACATTAACTACACAATGAATAGCTTCTGTCTGAGCTATCTGCTATTGTTTCCTTCTTTTACTTGCACATTAATTTCCAATCACACGACAAAGATCGAAATAAAAATATTATTACTAACTACCCCAAACTAATTTGGTTTAAACATTAGACGGAACAATAAAGTCTAGGTACGATCTTGTTTAAATTTCCTACTTGAAGGTAGAGATCAATCAATAGAAATAACTTGATTCTATACACGAAATATCTAAAAGAAAACGACCAACGACCAGCACTTAACGCACATAAAATTAAATGGTAAACACATACGATGTTATCACAATTTAGGTTTATCTTTATGATCTTCACGACGAAGGTTACCCGCAATAGGCGAATGGCGTCATGCATGCGTCACGCAATATGTCGTCACAGGTTTGGTATTTCTCGTTATATTTACAATTATAGGTACATACCTACAGGTGAAAATATTGTATCTACCCACTTAAAATTATTATTGATTATTTTACTGCACTTACGATGGAAAGTATTAGATGTATTCTGTGGTATTAGGTATATATTATGTGGGTAGGTATATTATTTCATAATATGTAGGTATGTATAAGTTAAGGTCCCTGTAGTTAGGTACAATAATATATCATTAGAGCGTCTGGCTGAAGTCTGAAGTCATGTTAATTAACTTTAGTTAATACTCAAACCGGTACAAAGCTATACAAATACCTACATAGAACTAATGAAATACCAACCGCCCACCAACAGAAAGTTATTTTAGCCTCGCATGTGTTTGTGAAATTCTAATTCGAACTCCGTGGGAGGTTTGTGACGCTTTGAGGTTTAAATCATATTTGGTTGGTTACGATACGAACTTTTTTGATGTTTCATTCCATGATTCGTACCTACCTAATTGTTAGAGTAAATATTTTTCTTGATTCAAACTACGAAATGATCTCAAAAGTCTAGGCTTGTCATATGATAACAGTTTACAGTGTTTTGTTGATGTAGTTTATCTTATCAAAACATTTATGTGCGTCATGTCATTTAATTTTATTACATTCAGGTTTGACGACTGTAGCAGTTCTATAAAATAACACCCAGGACATACTTAATTCCGTTGCACACACATGTAAATGCGATGTCTGTGAGCCACGGTCACCCATCCAATACATGCCCGCGACAGCAGTCTACTTTGAATATAATGTATACTACATATTTTAATCAATAACCGTTACATTCTTGTTTCGTTTAATCCCCGAGCCCTGTTACCCTCTTTCTATAGCTACGCTCAGTTGCATTTAAAGGGTCAACGCACAACATTGTCAGGGGGAGAAAATGTCATAGTTTTATAGGCTAGCACCACCGGTTTTATCTATACTAATATTATAAAGCTGAAGAGTTTGTTTGTTTGTTCTAAACGCGCTAATCTCAGGAACTACTGGTGCGAAGCGAATTGAAAAATTCTTTTTGTGTTGAATAGGCCATTTATCGAGGAAGGCTTTAGGCTATATAACATCACGCTGCAACTAATAGGAGCGAAGAAACAATGGAAAATGTGGAAAAAACGGGGGTAATTATTAACCTTTGAGGGCTTCCGTTGCGTGCGCTGCGAAAACGGTTCAAAATTCAAAGAATTAATGCCCAAAATAACTATTCCACGCGGACGAACTCGCAGGCATAGCTAGTGACTTGATAAAATCCTAGCTCGATGCTTGATAAACTTCAATTTTGGATAGATTGTAATATATTGATAGATGATAGATTAATACCAAATAAAAAAACAATCCAAATCAAGAGAAACACACTTTAAATCTAGTACTACACACTACTACTAGTACTACTAGCCACATATAGCGACCTCGTCGCTAAAAGTGATCTCTTACAGGCAACAGATGGATGGAGAGAAAATCATAGAAATGATTGGACAGGGTGTACAGAAAAAGCACCACCAAGAGAATTTTAAAGTTTTATTGATTACTAGCTGTGCTCGCGACTTCGTCCGCGTGGAAAGTTATTTAGGGCATCATATTTATTTTTGTAAACAACCTCTTCAGCTTTATAAGTTATAGCCTCAAAGATGAATAATTTTCCCCGTTTTTTCTCTCTCTCTCTCTCTCAGAATACAGAGAGAACATCTGTGTTGTGACAGTTCCAACATTCGGATGCAGCTGAACGCACATTGCATAGCTTCTGAAAATATACGAAACTCGTTTAAAAAGACAAGACTTTTTATGACTTGCATAATTTAAACTCCGCGACGAAAACAAGATAATTTTATTTAAAAATACAACTTCCTCTTCATTCTGGTTAGTCGAGTAAACAATCGAGAAAATGTGGCTGTTCTCCAACCAAGTTATATGTTTTGTCATAAGTACTTACCTAGATATCAGGAAAAAATGGTTTCTGTTGGTACTACTTAATTATAATCTGAACCAATAAAAATACTTTTTCGAATCAAGGCCATTCGAATTCTTTTTTCAGACGTCTTTGTTAAGAATTTAAAAAAGTAATATGCTAAATCTAGTGATGAGTCACGTACCTAACAATTATTTCGCTCGTTATTTTTAAGACTGCTATTTTGGACTCGCTGAGGGAGTGCCAAGTAAGGACGGTATTGTTAGTTATGATAATGATTGTTGCCATAAAATTTATTAATTAGGTAACTAAGATAGATTATTCTAGATACCAGACAAATAAATTACAAAGTAGGATACAAAAACAAAGACTCATAAATGGACACAATATTTCGATGCTTAAGATTTAAAAAAAGACGATGGTATGTATATGCAAACTCATATTTTCAATAGTTGAATTCTATATTCGCCACTTAGGTACCTATTTCGTAATTTTCGTACATATGTAACAGAACATATCATTGTTTGCGTCAACGCAAGCAATGATACCTATGTTCTGTTACATATACTTACGAAAAAAAAACTCTAAATTCAAAATTTAGAGTCATTCACACAAATTCACAATTTTAATAAATATTATACTCATGCTCAATAGAATTCTCATGTAAATTTTGAAAAATCAAAAAGTGAAGTAAAAAAATGTTGTTCTTACTATTGTCCAAAATATCTTGATTATTTCATAATACCTAAGAATGTATAATAAAATCGAGTATTGATATTATCTCTGTCCTAACTCTATCATAAACACGGAACCAGTTTGAGGAACCAGATTCAATAGTTACTATCGTTTATTCTGTGTCTTTATCTGGAACATTCTGTTCTACAATATGTGCAAGAAAACAACGCAAGCGGAGTAAATGTAAACTATAAAAAAATTAGTGTTGTAAGATCTTGAAATCAATAGTGCTGCTACCAGATGTGCACAGTTATCTTGTGTGAACTCTATAAGTATTTATAGGTAAGTAGGTATAAGCTGTACCTATAATTTAGAAGTTCCGTTATATTATGTAAGAACACTTATTAACCGATAATCGATAAAAACGGCTGAACGGAATAGGGATCTTCATTTTTTTGGTATGTATGTAGTATCAGGTCCTGGGAGTGACATAGGCTACTTTTTATTCCGAAATAATGTAAACAAAGCCGCGAGCGTCCACTGGCAAAAAAAATAGCAGTTAAATTAACATTCGGTTACAAATAGCAGTTTCAACTACAACATATGCGGATTCGTCTCACAATGAGGAAATAAGCATATTAATATAATAATACGAACAGTTCCGGATGTTTGTAATTGGTTTTCCTGATACGTAGGTATACTTACGTGTACCTACTGACGTAGATAAACTGGCTTGTACCGTTTCTATGAATAATGGTTAGTTAAGTTAGTTTGAATTACTAATATGACGTGAGTCATTTTGGGTAGTTTTACTAAGTTTTTTCATTGTAACTAAAATAAAGCGTCAAGTTATAATATAGTACTTAATATTATTTTTTATTTATCATAGGGTATAACTAATGTTTGCTGCCCGTTCTCACTTATGGTAGGTACTCTGTATTCTGTGCTTACATATGGATCTGAAACAGGGCCCCTAACCACAGCATACGTGACACACCCTAACTAAGGAAAATATCCACAATATCAGGGTAGCCCAAAGGGCAATAGAACGGGCCATGTTCGGAATCCGTTTAGTAGATTGTATCCCAAACGTCGAAATTCGACATCGCACCAAAGTCGACGAGACGTAGGGATACAATTGCCAGGTTGAAGTGGAGATGGGCTGGACACTTGGCGCATAGGCATGTCTCTAGATGAACCCGAGCAATCACTGAGTGGTATCCAAGAAGCAGTATCCGACCCAGAGGCAGACCACCAGCCCGATGGTCGGATGACATTTCTAAGCAAGTTGGTAGGAAATGGATCAGACAGGCTGGAGACCGTACTATGTGCCACGTCGGAGAGGAGGCCTATACTCAGCAGTGGGTGAACACGGGCTGACATGATTATGATGAGGACGTCATATAATAATTATTACTAAGCACCTATGCTGGAATTTCATGATTTTTAAAGTACTTACCTATTCCTTAGACCTTAAAGTGGTCTGACGTTGGATAAATCTTCTTATACCTACCTATATAAAAATAAGTCGGGTTTTCCTTCCTGACGCTATAACTCCAGAACGCACGAACCGATTTCCACGGTTTTGCATTCGTTGGAAAGGTCTTGGGCTCCGTGAGGTTTATAAAAAAAACGAAGTCATCTGGTGGCGAAACGGAGTTCGCGGGGTTTGCTAATAAGTAAGTAGGTACTATAATATAAATTAATTATTACACTAATAGATGTAAGCGTATCTACTGACATTTAATAGTCTCATATTAGTTAATAAATTATTCTATTGTTTATTATTCCGTGTCATTGATCTATTTGACGTCAACTAAGCCCATACAAGTGTTGAAATCGCGAGAATAACATTTATGAAACAAAACGTACTACCTATATAATGTTTTGTAAATGTATGAATGTAATTACATCTGAAATAAGATACTAGTTAGATATTAGGTACCTATGCAAATAGTATGAATCGATAAATAAAAGGTGTCCTGTCCTCAGTTACTGACTTAGTCCACAGAACACAGAGTCTTAGGCTTAGTAAAGTATTTCATTATCATCATCAGCCCATTATCGCCTACTGCTGAGCATGCCTATGCCTAAGAGAGGCCTCTCTCTTCTTGTACGACACGTCCCTTCCTGCGCCGATTGAATCCATGTGGTTCCTGCAGTTTTTCTAATGTCTTCAACCCACCATTGGTGGGCGACCTCTGTTTCTATGGCCAGTTATAATCTATATATATAAAACTCAAAGGTGACTGACTGATTGACTGACTGACTGATATAGTGATCTATCAACGCACAGCCCAAACCACTGGACGGATTGGGCTGAAATTTGGAATGAAGGTAGATGTTACCTATAACGTAGGCATCCGCTAAGAAAGGATTTTTGGAAATGCCACTTTTAAAGGGGTGAAATAGGGGATGTAAGTTTTACTTCTTAATGCGAGCGAAGCCGCGAGCATCCACTAGTAATTCATATAAGCAATTGAGATACATATAGTCAGTATTTGTATTATTGCTGTTATATTCTAATTGAAAATACCTACCTACAAGCACAGAATAACTGTCAAATTATGATTGTGGGTTGTCTTATTTTTTAAGTCAGCTAAAAACGGAACTTGTTAATACGTACAAATATTCTCCGCTTATAGCTATGTTGTATAGAAACGACTAGAGAACCCAAACTACATACAAAGTAGGTATAGGCAATAATAAACTATTCATATAGGTACGAATAGAATTCATACAAGATAAACGCAAAGAGTGGGGGCAGCACTTGCGCATTTATATCCAAATCTCAGCTAGAATAGGTATGTAAAGCGCCCATAGTTCAGCAAGCGGGGGTGTTCGCACGTGATTACCAATGTCAAGTAATTATCGACGCGGTTAGACCTTGGATGGGTGACCAGAACGTGGCATTCGATCTAGAAACTTCTGTGGGGCTTTGCTATGGGTTTTGACAATAAGACTATTTATTATTGCTGGCGTTTAGTTCTTCTTATATAACATTATGACAGATGCCCTTAGGGCTGTTTGAAAAGCTGTCAACACGTAAAGTCGACCATGATGAAGGTCAAGCCTAATTTTCCCATAACATGCTACTTAGGTAGGTACCTATATAATGAAAATAATAACAGCTTAGGCCATCTCTATTTGCACGTCATGTGACCTCTTCGAGTTCGGATGTGCCAGTCACCTAAGAGAATATACCAGAAAAACATAGGTAATTAAATCAACTAAAATAATTTATTTTCAAATAGGTATGTAACATCGACTTTAAAATAACATAGAGAAGGTTCGCAATCGTATACGAAAGACTACCTAGGTACATCATCATCAAAACCAAAGAGAAACTAATGAGTAGGTAGGTTAGGTAGGTACTCCAAATTCTCTTTCGAAAAGCAGATTCGTTCTGAGGTAAACCTCTTAGCTCAAAACTTTTTAAATCCCACTCCATCCACACGCAGCATTATCTAGCACAACCTCTATAGTCTATAAACTCTGTATAGAACGAGTTTAACAAGCTTGACGGGCGAGGAGAAAGGCGACGTTGCCACTCCGTGCGCTCGGCGTAAACAAGAGTTGACGGCTGGTCAAACTGTAGCTGCATAGGTACCTACTAGGGTATAGAACCGGGAAATCCCGGTACCGAAATTCCCGGGAATTCCGGGAATTCGGGTACTGGCCAAGAACCGGGAAATGCAAAATTATTTCCCGGTACTTTCGGGATTTTCGGTACCAACTTTTTTTTGTTTTTAACTCTTTTTTTTCTCATCACACCTTTCTTAAAGCACAATTTAGCGTAACACAAGTGTGTTGAGCGATGTTTTTATAACATTTCAGTAAGAATTAACCATATCGGAAAGTATTTAGTATTTAGATTTACCTTATTTTCACCGTAAACTAAGCCAACAGAGTACAGACTTAAATTACAGCAAAAATCAATTTAAAAAAACGTCCTACGCTGTGTAGTGCAGGTTAAGGAGATCTACAATGAAACAATAGACTACACTACAATGAAAACCGACCGCGCGGCACTCCGTGGCCGCCATTTTGTTGTCCATCTTTCTTTTGCAACCGTTAGTCGCATTCCAACAAGTGATGTGATAGTGATAAGGTGTCGGTCGTGGTGTGGTGTTTTATGTCGTGAACTTCTAACACACTGTCTGTTTTTGTATGAAAGAAAACATGTCTGTTTTTGTTCGACCAAATAGTGAAGAAACGTGTGGTAAAATTGTATCCCTCATCAACCGCACCAACCCACCAATACCCAAAAGCCCTCAAAAAACCGCAATTGAAAACATAGGAGATCATCAAGAAACAGAGTTGACCATAAGTAAAGAGCTAGAACGTGAGCTACAAAAAGCTATCTCTATTAAGAACAAAGAATTTAAGACATATGAAGCTGATTTGTCTACTACAGTACGATTTGAAATGTCCCTCTTTGAGAATGGAGGGAATCGAGGGCGTTACTTAACACTAGCTTACGATTACCTATTATCTATACCTCCAACAAGTGTTGAACCGGAACGAATTTTTTCTTCTACTGGTGTGTTGTGTAATAAAATAAGATCTCGTTTAAGTGATGAAACTTTAGATGCACTTGTATTTTTAAGGACATACCTACTACAAAGAACAAAAAGATCTTAAACGAAAATAATGTGATATGGCTACCAGAGCACAAAAAGAATTGTTTTAGATATTTTTGCTTACAGTAATAGTAATATATTTAGTAAAAACATGTATGTCTAAAAAATGATCACGTAGGCGTCATCTTACTATTGTTGAATGTTGAGATAATACTTAGTTTTTTTATTTGTTAAGTTTGATTTTTTAACTATATAAGATTGCAAAATATTATACTTAAGTCGTAGATTTGACACTTTAACATAAGAGATAAAGATATTTATTTGTATTCAGGCAATATGATACAATTTAGGTTAGCTCTGCTATCTACTGTAGTTCACTGTGTTGTAGATCGTCATCGTATTTTTAAAGTCCTTAATTTTTGTTCCATTCATCCATGTAATATTACACATATCACATTAGTGATACTCTGAAGGTCTTTATTTTGAATGTTTGTAATACTTTTGTAACACATTATGATTGAAACACACTTTTTTGTGTTTAATTAGTTTCGTTAAACGAAAAATATTGTTGATTTTAACAGTAGTCATAAATATATATTTGATTTTGCACATAAAATAGTAGTTTTTGTCATTTCCATTAAAAAAAAACAGATTTTAGGAACATTTTTATAAAAAATATGTCAGTACCGAAAATCCCGGGAAATCCCGGTGCCATTTTGCGAAATCCCGAAAATCCCGGTTCTTAAAATTGGTACCGGTTCTCGATTCCCTAGTACCTACCTACTATGTATGTTGGGGCGTTTGTTAAGGGGTTATACTGCAATTGAAGTATTATTACTACTAGTGCGTATGTACTTCGGTTCAATCGTCATCATGGCTAGGCGACGTGTTAGAATAGAATGGAATAACTTTATTGCACTGAAACTGGATTAAATTGGTGTTAAGATATATTTGAATAGATAAGTATAGAATATATTCTAAGCAAAGAGTTCTATTATAGGGGATGGAAACGGGATCTGTTATATGGGTGTATTTGTACCTAACCTACCTACTTGCAACTACTTAATACAATAAACGATTTGACTTTGACAACACAACACAGTTTTGTTATTATGAAACTTAAAAAAACATGTACTTACCCCGTCTTTTTTTGGGGCATAGCAAGTCACATTGGCTATATTCTAGCCAGTGGTTCTTTCTTGGTCTTCGTATAGGAGGCTATAGCAGCTATACTTACCTAATAAAGTAACCTTGTACGAGTGTGGCGAGCTCTGGTAGGTATTAAGAGTTTTTAAATTATGGTTGGTTCCGAGGTTCTTACATCGTTTAAAATCAATGATGTACCTACCTACATAAAGCAGCGCCCGTATCTCAGCTGGCGGAGGCAATCGCATGCAATGCAATTAGGTACCTAATAAAGTTAAGCAGTTGTTGACGCGACCAATTGTTAGATGGGTGACCAAAATGTAGCATTCTATTTACAAGTAAAATATTGTAGGTCCCGGCTGGTTGTCTAGTACGGCAGCCGTTAAGCCATGCCAGAGGATCATAGGACGGCTCGATAAACTGTCGACACCTGAGTTGGCCACTCTCATTCGACAAGAAGAAGGTAGGTAGGTACATAATTTATGGCTTCAAGTCAACCGTAAAAAGATAACAGTGGCTGTAAAATAATAGTTGTGGTTGTTCTCAGTGCATGTGAAGGAACTGAAACCATGTCAAGGCGGATTTACATCGGTGATTTAACTAAATATGGACGAAGACTTACCTACATTTACAAGTTTCTAGTAAGTAGGTAGGTACCTACCTATCTATTTATAGAACTTGGCTTGATTGGATTGAAAACTTCATAAATCTGAATAGAGATTAGAGAGTACCTAAGGAAAAGGAATTAAGCAAAACGTACCTATTCTTTATGTTGTTTTTTTCCCTAAACGTAGGCATTTGATCACCAGGCCTATGCACCAGGCCTCCAGATATGACAGCTAGGTTACAAGCACACAAGCGATAAAGTGATCGAAGATAAGGTGGTGTTTTGCCTGTACAAATTGGTAGGTGGTGGTACCTTAATAAAAACTCGTGGCAAACAAAAATCAAAAATCTATATTTCAATACCTACAGATGTAGGTATCTAGGTATCAACAACTTAAGAACTACCTAGGAAGGTAAGTACATATTTCTATATCTAGTGCTTAGGTTCTCCTGTCTTCGATTTTAAAAGGTTAACCTTCTTCTACTTATCGAATCAGAGAATCCAACTCTGGTGTCTAGAGTGATCAAGGCGCTTAGGGCCTCTAACATGTCTTAATGACGTACCGACAAACAATACCTACTTATAGGTAAGTACCTACCTAATATTTCACCAAAAAATGTATAATTCATCCAGAAACCACAATCAAAAGGCCTAAAGAAACGAAACCCAAGTTCGGGAGCGTATCCGCCCCAATCCAGGTAAAGACTCCTTCCAAAAATAGCAAAAATCATTATGTAAATGGCAACATCTCTCCCCAGAATCAGGTAGGCTCAGCCTCATTCCGTTTATAGTGTTGATCAATATAAACACGCGCGACGTTGCCAGCCCGCGTTGAAAACACGCTGCGTCACGAATTAAGCAACAGTTTCTATATAACCCGCTGCGTTGGCTCTCTACGTAATAGTCTTTGGAAAATTTTGTAACTCACTGCAAACTGTCATGCTGTTATAAACCCTACCATACGAAGATAAAGTTAAATTTGGTGTAAGTGTGTTAGTAGATATAAGACTTACTAGAACGCAACTGATTTGTAAACAAGATCGATACTGCAAGAAATTATGTGCTGTAAAACAATGATCATACGAGTCATTTTTCTATGAAGAATAATAGATTGACGATTGTTATGGTGTGATCCGAGTGGCAAGGAAATCACGTACACACCTCGAGCTAAGTACAAAAACAATTCTAAGTTTAGGCTTTTCCAGTTCTTTCTTACTGTTTAACTAAAATTCCGTTTTTACGTAGTTATATAAATACTTCTAATCAGTGATTAATACAACTACTATGTAACTACTGAACTATTTTTTATCTCTATATCTACTGCATGTACCTACCTCATTTCACTTGCAATCAAAATTATAATAATTTCCCTATGCAGCCTCTTTTGATTATCGTAAACTTATAAATCCATATTAAATATAATCGCATTCGTATTGATTTGTAAATGAAAAATTCAAGGAGCATTTTGTGCCTGTGCTTACAACTAGCGACATCTAGCGGTATTTTACAAAAAACACTAAGCAGTGTTGTAGGTATGCAATTTTTGTTGCTATAAAATAACGTAACGAGTTATTCATTTCGCAGCTCTATCTGTAACGGTTAATATTTTTGTTTTTTTGTTGCTTATTCTTTCAATACTTTCTGCCTTTGATCGAAGCTTTCTGCACATTACCTACTATAAAACTTAAAGAGCAAATATTATAAGTAGGTAATTAAGTAAATTAAGATTTGGTTTTGAAGTAGGTAGGTATTTTAGTTCACCAGAAATAGAATAGAAAATAATATATAAATTGCACTGAACTGAAATAATTATATTCAATTGATTCGAACTTCTTGGATATTCTTAGTTTTTAGTTATTTTAGTATAACAGTGAATTCAAAAATACAAGAATAGTGAAGAAGTATTGTATTACAAGTGGCGCCCCCATTTAGTTCTATATTTTGGCCAACTGAATAGAAAGAAAATTGAATAGGATATTGTTGTAACACTACAATCATACTTAGTACTTACATAAATTAGTTAAGCCAATAAAATATAATGCGATAAATTAAATAAAATAATACGTAAAATGTATAAAATTAATTTATTTCAGATCTTCCATCAAATATTGGATAAATATTTTATCAGTCACTATACATACAGTGACGTGTGACGTATCATCGTGTTTTTTGTATGGAGGTGGTAAGCCTGCTAGTCATGATACAATGATGATTTATAATAGTTCAATGTCTAATATACTACAGTGAGTGTGAATCCCCCCGTAGTGACTACAGCAGGCAGTGTGGGAGGGGGAGCCACATCTTCCGCTTCGCTCTCCGAGTCCGACTGACAGAGGGATGAGAAACTTGACACTTGAAGGGAGAGCTCCTCGACTGCTACCTTGGATAGCACTACCTGGGGATTAGAGGGTTTATTATTAGTTGCTAGCGGACCCGACAGGCTTCGTCCTGTCTGTTGACTCTTTTACTCTTTAGTTAGTTAGAAAACGTTTGTATTGGAAAAAGAAAAGGGGGGGTTTTAGGGATATTCCGACATTTTTTTAAATTTTTCTCGCCGTAAAAACCATTCTTGAACTTCAACGAATATTACAAAACAAGAATTGGCCAAATTGGTCCAGGCGTTATTGAGTTATGCGCTTACCAACACATTTTGCGATTCATTTTTATAGATTACTATGAAAGTCTAATTGAGCCAAAAAAAACAAATATATGAGGAAGTCAACCAGCGCCGGCGCGGTTGAGTCGGTGAACGGGTGTGTGAGTGAGAGCGATGTGCGTGTGCGGTGTGTGGGAGAGAGATGAAAGGTGGAAACATTTTCAGAAAGAGAAATGCTTGAAGTATTTTTTTTTTACATGTTATAGGCTTACGCTTGACTACAAGTTGTAGGTATTACATTGTTAGTAGTTTATTTTAGTAGCTTCTGTTGCTCTAAGATGGCGCCTGATTAAGTTAACTTAAATATGACATGATATATACAGAGAACTATTTTACAATATTCTCACGAATTAAATAACACAATATTTTTTCTAGTTTCTTTTGGTCGTAAAGCGTTGAACTGCTACTTACGTAGTAAAAAATTTTTTTGGGTAGGTATGTGTAAAGCTATCAAATGTAAATAAAAAGCGTTCTTCTTCTTATCGAATGAGAGTGGCCAACTCTGGTGTCGAGAGTTTGTCAAGCCGCCCTAAGGGCCTCAGACATGGCATAACGACTGCCGCACTAGACAAACAGCCGGGACCTATATATTTTTTTAAATTCGTTAGACAGAGTATTATCAGTATAACTATACTATACCTGCAACCACTCCCCCCTAGCGGCGTAGGGCTGCGCGGGCGAGGCGAAGGCGCCGGCCACGGAGGGCGCCAGCACCGTGAGGGCACAGCCCCCGCAGCGCCACGTGAAGTGCGCGCCGCGCTCCACGCGCCCGCTGGGGAATACAGTCAAAATATATTCGCTTTTTTTTAAATACTTTGAACTTTTATCTTAATGATATTATGGTTGAGCAAATTTGTTCTTAGTAACTTAGTGCTATATTTAAGCCTAAGTAGAGGTCTTTAGACTACCAATCACATTAACTTTACTTTGTTTTCGTATCATCAACAAATTAAAAGCTTTATAGTGGCCTACCTGCTTGGACAAAGTGTTATGTAAACTACTATTATGTATATACCACTAGGATACATTAACACTGGTGCTTGTATATACATTGTAAATAATTTATGCTTAAATAAAGATACATAATAAAAATTTAAAAAAAAATTAGTGTAAAAATAAATATATTAGGTACCTTTAGTTGTAATAACCGGCTAGCACTTACGTCAATAATTATGTCGATAATTAGCTCCACAAGTTTCGGAAAACTGAGGTTTCCATCATCAGGAGGACGAGTCAGCACGCGCGTCCCGGTTGGCCGCCTCGTCCTCCTGATGATAGAACCCTGTTTTCCGAAATTTGTGGAGTTAATTTTTCGACATAATTATTGACGTAAGTGCTAGCCGGTTATTACAACTAAATTTAATCATGCCAATACGGGAACTATAATACAGTGATATTAGGTACCTACATATTACAAGACGTATCACAGCGCCATCTTGCCATTCAGCCCCAAATACAAGTACATAACATATTTCTTTCTTTCCTTTCTTTCAAAGCTATATTGTGCGTAAAGAAGGTATGGTTTTTCAAGTACTTTAAGCGAGTTATATGAATGTATATACGTACTGTAATGCGAGCGGTAACAAGCTAGCGCCCTCTGCATTCATAAACACGTGTACTGCGTCCAAATACTGCACGGAGTCCTCCTCGTAACACGAACTCTGAGAACATGAATAAATAAATATTCCGGGACATTGCACACAGCGCCATCTAGCCCCACACTAAGCAAACGCTTGTGTTGTGGGTACTAGATAGGTAACGGATATAATACTTATATACTTAATACTTTTACTTACTTATATATGTTACGGCTAATACCCGAAGTGCGGCTACACCTAGTTTTAGCCGGTTAGAACTAGGTGAAGCCACTTAGTCTTGGTTAAACCCCGAATCGAGACATGTTTTGAAAGAAGTTGGCTCCTCCTCGCTTGCTAGCCGTAACATATATACCACATAATAAGATTATATAATTCAAATTTACCTATAGCTTTTTAAATACCTACCTACTAGCATCTAGAATAATAACATAAAATATAAGAATGATCGGATTTTACTAGAGTAGTATGTACATGAAGTAACTAGTATAAGATATGACCTGTATTACATATATTCTTCTTCTTATATATAAAAAGGATGCGCAAAATGTGTTGGTAAGCGCATAACTCAATAACTCCTGGACCGATTTGGCCAATTCTTTTTTTTAATATTCGTTGAAGTTTACTTAGTTAGTTAGTTTAGTTTAGTTTGTTTGATGGTTTTTACGGCGAGAAAAATTCGAAAAAAATGCCGGAAAGTCCCTAAAAACCGCCCTTTTCTTTTTCCCATACAAACGTTTTCTAACTAGCTAAAGAGTAAAAGAGTCAACAGACAGGACGAAGTCTGTCGGGTCCGCTAGTTATGAATAAATTGAACTTGAAATTAACTAGTAATAGAAAAAAGTTTAAAAATATAAATATATATTAATCCATAGTATAGTTATAGGTTATTGACTATAAGAAGTAGTGTGCAATTACCATGGTGTCTGTGATCTGTGGTAAGGCTCGCTCCATGGAAGACATCTCGAAACTATCTGTGGACATGTGACCCACAGTCTGACCTGGCGACAAACAATACGACAGGTAAGAAAAAAAATTAGCAAATAAAAAAAGTCAACCATAGAGAGCAACAAAAAATAACTTTCAGAAGACTTGATAACCTCCTTTTTTTGAAGTTGGCTAAAAAAAGAAAGAAAGATAGTCAGGGGTCTTCAAATTTAAACCAAATTGGTTTCTATTAGGCAAGCGTGCTACATCTTAGACTACAGTGGTGCTTAACATCAGTCGGGTATCCGGTCATCATATGTCAGTTTCGTCACGATGTTTTCCTTCACCGTTAAGTGCAAACCACACATAACTTGAAAATACAAGTCATTGTTGTAGGGCTGTAATCGAATCAGGGTGCGTCTGGATGAAAAACAGACACTGGAACCGCTGAGCCACACTCGCTTACGTAACATAAAAACGTGCAAACAGTTGAACTGATTCTGATAAATTTTGATATGGATGTAGACTGTGAATAAACACAAAAGCTGCCTATTATCCTGGATTAACTCGTGTAACACCGCGGGACGCTGTTAGTATGTAAAAAAATCAAGTTTCGCAATTTCAATTATGTTTATTAACACATTGGTTTGTTGTACGCCTATTACATAATGTATTTTTAAATGGACTGTATTTGAGTAAGAGGTTATTTTTAATATTAATTTTTAATGAAGAAAGTGATGAAATTTTGGTATTTTGACGAAACAATGTAAGTATATAATATGTACATAATTACTTTAATGTTAACTGTACTGAATATATAATCTGGTATTACCTTTCCCAGTAGATTGTGTAGACATGGCGCTGAGTCCACGTCGCAGCGTGTCCTTGATCTGCTCCTCCACGCCCGCACCCAGCGGGGAGGAGGAGGGCTCCTCCTCCTTCTGGGCAGACAAAAATATATACATATATTATTAGAAACATATACGTGGAAATAGAGTCCAAAGATTCTTGCTGTAAAAAATGGTATAAGAGGTTGGACTAAAATTTAAATAGACAAGAAATTTTGGAAATAACGGTGAGACCAGATGTTATTTAAATTACTTTTTACCGGGCTATTTAAATTGTAAGTTAGGTCTGCACCAAAAGGGCAATAAGTGCTCGTAATTTCTTCAGACTCTTCTATAAAACTCTCTCTAATAAAACTTTAAGGTGACTGACTGACTGAATGACTGATAGAGTGATCTATCAACGCACAGCCCAAACGGATTGGGCTTAATTTGGAACGAAGGTAGATGTTATGACGAAAGCATCCGCTAAGAAAGGATTTTTGGAAATGCCACTTTTAATGGGGGTGAAATAGGGGATGCAAGTTTTACTTCTTAATGCGAGCGAAGCCGCGAGCACCCACTAGTTTGTAATATACCTTGTCTGTGTGTAGAGGCCGCCAGCTGAGCGCACACGACACGCCGGCGAGCCCCGCCTGCGTGCGTGCGAGCGGGCGCGCCCAGCCCGCCACGGAGGCGCGCCGAGCGCTGTCCGTCACTAGGTAGGGGCCGCCGGAACTAGGATACAAACAAAATGTATGAGTTCAGAGTATTACACAAATTCGGAACATTTCCTATCGGAAACGAAACGCCAACCGTAGACTTCCCCTTCCCCCTTAGATAAGATGGGTAATTCAGTGAGCGTACTGATGGATACTTATGGAATAGAAAAAACAATGTATGGGAGTGACGTAATATTTCCCCCCGCGGAGCGCGTCGCGATGTCAACTCCATACCATTCCTCTATTCCATAAGCGAGCGTCAGTACGCTCACTAAAATACGCCTCTTGTCTAAGGAGGCTTGTAACTTCTATGATTGGTGGATGGATGACTGTTATTGGTTAAAATAAGTCAGTTTCGTTTCCGAGCGGTAACGTTCTGAATTTGTGAAACACCCTGCTGACCTCCTCTAAGTCATAACCGACTTAACAATTAAAGAAAATACAGTAATTTAATATAATACAGTAATTAAAGAAAAATCAAAACCGGTTCATAAATAGCCGAGTAATCAAGTAACGTACACACACAGAAAAAAATTACAACGAATTGAGAACTTTCTTATTTAATGAAAGGTAAAAAGAGCTTTTAGCGTCATATTCTGTATGTATTTGTATAGTTTTTTTTTACGGTGTTCACGACATTTTTTTTTTTTTACAAGAAATGGGTTTGCACTTGACCGTTGCCATTTGTATGTTTTGCTCAGTTAAGCAAATACTGACCGCGTCGATTGTTAATTTTGTGCCCATATGGACACGCTACAGGTAAGCGAAGTGTAGGAAGACCTGTGCAACGGTGGCTGGATGATATTAGAACGTTAGAAGGATCTGGGCAAGAACAGCGCAAGACAGGGAGTATTGGCGTAAGAGGGCGGAGGCCTATACCCTTCAGTGGGTCCCATTAGGCTGATGATGATGATGGACACGCTACACATACATACCAATAAACATAACATAACATAACATACATATACTTATTAAAAAAAACATAAGTTTTATCTAAATGCTTACTTGGGATCCTCTTTCATAAGTTTCAGCACTTCAAAGCCGGAGCCGCGCTGCGCAGCTCGCAACTCTCTGCTCGTACAGCCGACTAACTGAAAACATGAAAAAAACTTTTTAAATAATATTTTAGCCTATAAAGAACTAATACACTTTGAAAACCAACCGATCAGAATTACGCAGGTTCGAATCCTGCCGGCCGGGATTCTATTTGCTCATTTTCCAATAAAAAGTTAAGTTATTAGTTTAATCATAGTAGTTTTTATAAGTTACTTTTTATATTTTCAGTTTTGTAAACTTTCACGAATAAATAAAAATAAAAAGATTTATTTATTAAAACGGCCAAAAGCCAAATTAAGATCACGTTCACATTATATAAAAATTAAGAATAATAATTATTTTCACAAAAAAATAAAAATAATTGAAGAATGGTAGACCAACTGTCACAAGAAATGTCACGATTTTGATCTAATATAATATACCTGCAAAAACTCGACGCTGCCGTGCCTCGTGTGGCAGGTGTCAAGCGCGGGGTCCTTCGCCACGAGCAGGTGCCTGATGCGGGCGCTCCGCCCCCCGGGGTCTAGCGCGCGGTGCCACGATATATGGTCGCCCGCGCAGAACTTGTTACCTGCAAATAACAAATAATAAAAAACCGGCCAAGTGCGAGTCGGATTCGCGCACGAAGGGTTCCGTACTATCATCTACAATAGAAAATCACGTTTCTAGATACTACAAAGTTTAGTTCTGTTTATAAAATAAAGAGAAATCAACGAGCAACCGCCTCGCGCTCGCGCCACCACCACACCGCGGCGCGGCGCTCGCACCGCGTTTAGATGCACGGATTATTTTCATTTTGTGAGTTTTTATGTATCAGATTAGGTCTCTATTTTTATAGTTACTATATTTCTAAATATTTACTTACAAATCTTCAAGTTTATTAAGATCGAGTAAAAATTGCTTAAAAATTACGTTTGTGGTATGGGAGCCCCCCTTTAATATTTACTTTACTGTTATTAAAATATGTATTTTGAAAGGTAATATACAAGGAAATATTCTGTGAAAATTGGAAGCGTCTACCTGTTACCGTTTTTAATATTGAGCAAAAAAATACGAAAAAATACGTTTATTGTATAGGGACCCCCTTATTTTTTTATTTTTAGTAGTTGTTGTTATAGCGGCAACAGAAATACATCATTTGTGAAAATTTCAGCTTTCTAGCTATCTCGGTTTATGAGATACAGCCTGGAGACAGACAGTGGAGGCTTAGTAATAGGGTCCCGTTTTGCCTCTTGGGTACGGAACCCTAAAAACAGGTCATGTAACACAGCGCCTGGAAAATCATTCATTAGTTCAAATGTGTTGCAAGTAATTAATAAATAAACAAATTTGGTAAGTAAAAAAAAATACTTAAAAAAAAAAAAAAACATTCTACCCGTAGTAAACACATATCTAGCGGTGGCTTGCAGCACATGCGCGGGCCACAGCGGTGCAGGCGCGGCGCGGGCGGCGGCGGCGCGCACGGACAGCTCGAAGCCGTAGCCGGACTCGCGGCCCGAGGGAGGGTGCACCCGCCCGTCGCCGTGCAGGTCCGACAGACCGAAACTAAAAATACATATAAGTTAAAAAATATTAACGTAACAGTATTAAGAAGGTAATTTACCGTGCCTTTTGGTAAATCCTAGGACTTACCAAGCGAATATTCCCGCGCGCGGAACCGAAAGTGCCTAGTAAACTGGCCGCGTTTCCTCGCTGAATTGCGATGGAAACGCGCTGTGCCAGGAAAGATCCCGGAGTCACGACCCTCAGTAATGAGGAATACGGCTCAAGAGAGAGAGTGAGAGAGAGAGAGATAATAATTCATGACATGTAATTGGAACAAATGATAACTCAAATGTTTTACTGTTTATCTATAGAATGTCTATAAATCTACAACTTACCTGATGTAGTGCCAATGTGAAGGTATGTTCTGCTCGGAGTTGCCGGGGTTCCAATACATACTGATGTAGTCTAAGGGGTCTTCTCCTCCTAGCCTGGAAGATAATATTAATTCAATACCTAGAAGTTTCATTAAAATAAAATATTATTATATAAAAAAAATGGTGACATAGGCTACTTTTTATTCAGTTTTCAACATCTGTAAACAACTTCAAGAACTGGCTTGATATCTGGTTAGATAAAACCAAAAAATCTCTTGTTAACTTGTGATCGTTGCACCAGTGGACTGTATAATTTTGAACTTTGTGTAGACTATATAAAACAATTTTGACACAGCAAAGATTTTTGATATGGGCACATCAGCAATTTGCTGCTCGCCCATTAATCAAATAAATAAATACTGACCAGTATTTAAGTCTAGTGGTAACCTGCAGTGGGTTGGGTTGGTCCGGGTACAGCTTGCTGCACGCATCACACAGCTCCTTCAGCCCCGGGGGCACTATCTTATCTGAAACAAGTGTAATTTGAAACTTAACTTTGTTAAATGGACTAGCAACATTAGTAAGTGCTTCATACATTATCATAAGCCTCAGTTCTGGACCAGAACTGAGGCTTATGATAATGTATGAAGAAACAAAGAAGCCACCAGAACTTCAGGTGGCTTCTTTGTGTGGTGTTTTATAAAAATACTAGCAGCTCCTCTCGGTTTTACTCATGTTAATAGTCACCTATGTTTTAATCCAGGCACTAATTTATCTCCATGCATAGTAGTTTTAATTATATGTTCCATACTATACCAAATTTACATCAACAAACATACACTCATACAGACAAACTTTCGCATTTATAATATTGGTGGGAATCACTTATGTTACTAAGTTTATAAGCTGTTAAGTTCAGTACCTATTTAGAAGTTTAGAAACTTATCATGGACAACTTGGTATAATTTAATAAAATATATGGTTAAGTATATTATTTATTTTGCTTTAGCTTGTAAAAAGCATAATTTACCTGTTTGCGACATTTCTCCAGAGCTTGTTTCTTGAGGGTTCTGCTGAGCATTTTCATTTTCAACTGGTTGTAAGGGTTGCGCAGACGCAACAAAACTTAATGCACTATTGCAGACCACCCCCGTCGGGGGCGGAGCACCCGTTCCACTGGGAGCCGACATTGCTTCACTATCTACCGATTACAAACATAAATATGTAACAAAATCATGAAATAAACAAAGAATTGTTCATTTCTGTGCAGTGTGCTCAGCTGGCGGTCTCGGACATTTTTTAAAAATTTATTCTTGTTCCTTCCATTTCTCAACTTGACTTACAAAATTAGCATGAGCTCTCTACCTTGTTTCTTTTTTTATTCTTTGGATAATGATGAAACAAAACATCGTATAACATGCTTTTAAAGATTAAGTATTTCCAGTACGTAACATAACAAAATTGTTGTCATTGTCAAATTTCTTCAATTCGAGTTTAGCTGTCAAAGTCATTATTTTGAGGATTTGTGCAGGCGGCGCGGCTAAAAAATTCTGCACCTTTTGTTTGTTGATTTTTACAAGTGTTTATCTCTAAAAATAAACACAAATTACTCATTCGGAAACTATTAATAACATCTGCAATCTTTCATTGAACGTCTGAGCCGGGCTTCGTTACCATCTGAGTTATATTAACGTGAAAATGTTGTACTTCTTTTTGGTTACAATTTTCAGCGTAGTATTTGCGTTTGAACAAGATATGACTATAACTGTTCAAGCTGGAAAGATAGACTGTATCTATCAAGGGGTCATGCCTAATGATGTAGTCGATATTGAGTACCAGGTACGTTTATTTTGTGTCGTAATTCAATAGTAGTTATCTCACTATTAGTCAGCGATAACGCCTTCCAGTCTCGTCTATTCAGATCCTAAGCTATCCTAGCCTATATCTGACCTTACCAAACAGCGAAAATGATCACTATACTATCTAATAATTACTTACATGCAATTTTTTATTACATATCATATCAGTAGCTGCGCTATTTAATTTGAGATTGTGTCTCTGTATAATCCTAGCTCAATACATATCAGTCATTATGTTTATCTATTTGTAGATAATTGTAGTTATACAACTTTATTAAATTCATCAAAGAAGATTGTGGTTGCTTGAATGTGGTGCCTCTACAAAATATCTATAAACCATTTTGATTCCCCTTGAATGGTTTGAGAACTCTACACACCAGAACTCATTTATAGGTTCATATTATTAGTTAAATTGTAGATACCAGTTGTTTGTCTACCACAGTCATCAAGCCATGTCAGAGGCCCTAAGGGCGCCATTATACTCTTGACACCAGAATCAACCACTCTCATTTGAAAAGAAGAAAAACTTACTCTATGAAGTGAAACTCTTGGAAATGTACTGTATGTATGTAATGAACAGCATGGGATCGCAAGAAGTTTTGCCAACCGACCTCTGAACTTCATGATAAAGTCGACCCCTGATGATAACTTACTCTATATAACTCTTCCACAGGTGATAGACGCTTCCCACGGAGACCTAGACATCTCATTCCAGATGTCCGACCCGGTGGGTCGAGTCATTGTGGCCGACTACAAGAAGCCAGAGAATGCACACCGACACACGTCCACGCTGCAGGGGGACTACAGGTTTTGCTTTGATAACAGCTTCAGCACTTTTAGCACTAAGACTGTGAGTAGATATTTATACTAATGTTTATATTTGTACAACTACTGGGTGCTCATGTCTTCGCTTTCTTTACATGAGATAGGCTCACACTTGACACAATATACTGCAATATACTGCTTGATACAACTTGCCTGATGTTAAGCAACGTTATAATCTACGATCTAGCACTCTTGCCTAGAAGAAACCTTGCATTAAGAAGTAAAACTTGCATCCCCTATTTCACCCCTTTAATTGTGGCATTTCCAAAATTCATTTCTCAGCGGATGCCTACGTCATAACATCTACCTGCATGCCAAATTTCAACCCGATCCGTCCTGTGGTTTGGGCTGTGCATTGATAGATCACTATGTCAGTCGCCTCTGAGTTTTATATATTTTAATAAGTACTAGCTATACAGGCCTAGTATTTGCTCTTACATCACATGAAAATGGAGTTAATAATATATGTATTTAATGCCTTTACATTATTCTCAAATAGTGTTTGTAAATTTATTTCAGGTGTTCTTTGACCTACTGATTTCAAAGGAAGATGCTGACGACATCAACTATGATGAAGACAAAGAAATGGAGTTAGGTAAGTTAATTACCCACTTTATTCTAGTACAGTCTTATCTTAAGTTTACTATAGTGTTGCTTGTGTGGTTGTCGTTTCAGGCAACTTGATGGTTAAAAGATTTAAAACATAAAATACTTACATATGAGAAAAAGCGAAAAGATTTCATCAGGTTTAATCAACCTAATTTTTTTATAAACATTAAGAAAAAATCAATTATGTTACTTGTTTTGAAAAAAATAGTTAGACTCCACCATAAGGCCTTAAAGTCTGACTTAGCTATTCATAGCTTTTTCTTTCTATATATCTATTCAGCATATTATTTATGGATGAGGACTGCACAAGACCGACGCAGCTGGTACATTCAAAGAGAGGCCTAAGCCCAGTAGTGGGATTGAGAATTCTGTGGATGATGATGATTCAGCAAATTTCTTGTGGTGCCAGCAATCAGAATTAATCTTCCTTATAGTTTTTATCTTTATTTTTTTATACTTATAGCCTAAAAATCTAACTGTTAGTGTTTATATACTCTTATCTCCCATTCCAGGCAACTCAGCAGAGACCTACATTATGAAAGTGCGCGACATATCGGAGTCAATATCCCGGGTGCAGGACAACATGTCGGCAGCGAGGCGGCTGCAGGAGCTGCACTCAGCGCACGAGGCCAGGGACCGCAATCTGGCTGAGGGAATCTGTGCTAGGTGAGTGCTGTGCTCTAGTGGTGGGAGATTTGATATATATGATACAAGGGCGAAGCGAGAGCAAACAGTATTTGGCTTGTCACTTGAAATTGGATGGAGGGATCGTGATGAAATTTGGTGTAGATATAGTCTATGCTAGTAGCCATGTGTGGTATAAATATGAGAGAGATTGGTCAAGTGGTTGTCGAGATATAGAAGTGAGAAAGAAATTTCTTTTAATGATATGTCATTGATTTAATGTTTGTTTGTTCCAGTGTCCTCACGTGGTCAATGTGGCAGATATTCCTCATGATCCTTGTGGGAGTTACCCAGGTAAATAACATATAATGCTTATATGCACATTTTTGATACTAAAATCCGGCCATGAAAATTTGAGATATTAAAAATTGGTTAAACCAGCGTTAATTTAAAAAAAGTAATCGATGTTATCCAGGGCCTAAAAAACCTCATTCTAAATTGCATCTATATCGGTTCAGCTAATTGAGTGTGTAGAAGTGACAAACACACCCACACACTCATACACCTATGTGATTTTTTATAGTTTTTTAACACAGATTGCTTTGAAAGAAAGAAAGAAAGAAAAACATTTATTGAGACAGACTACAAGACACACACACACACACATATATACAATAAATAAATAAATAAAAAAGTCTACCCCAACACAGCCCCAACTCAGCTTTCGTTTGACTACAGCCTGCTTGATGTTAAGGTCGGCCACTGAGACCCATGACAGTCCTGGTGGATGGAGAGAGAATAGAAGAACAGCAGTCTACAATGTTCCTAGGGTTTGAGATCGACCGCGGTCTGACGTGGGAAGCCCACATTGAAAATGTTTGTGGGAAGCTAGGGAGCGCCTGTTTCGCGCTGGAGAGAGTGGCCAGAGTAGTGCCTGGAGACGTAGCGCGAACGTGCTACTTTGCCACGGTACACTCACAGCTACAGTATGGTGCTGAAATATGGGCTAGAGCTGCGGACTGGGAGCGCGTGTTCCGCATGCAGAAGCGCGCGGTGCGCTGCTTGGCGCGCGTCCCCCCGGACACCCACACTCGCCCTTATTTCAGAGATCTGGGGATCCTAACGTTGCCTGCTTTACTGATTTTTCAGGTAGCAGTTTATGCCAGAGCGAACCTAGACGAATACACCACACGTGGCTCATGTCACCGGTACCCTACGCGAAGCGGAAGCAAGTTTAAAACTGTAAAAAGAACTCTCGTGAAGTCTACTAAGTTAACTCATGTCATGGCTCCGACCGTATACAACAATCTACCGGACAAAGTCACAGCAGCCACTAGTGTACATGTCTTCAAACACAGATTGAAAGACTGGCTCATAGAAAAGGCTTTTTATAAATTTGAAGAATTCTACAAAGTACCTAGATGAATAAATGAAACGTTCAAAGTACATTGTACTATATATTTATATTATATTAATTGTATACAAATTGACATTTATAATTATCCAATTTATTAATATTGTTATTATATGAATGTATGGAATTTGACGTGTAAATAATCTTTACGAATAAATGAACATTGAACATTGAACATTAAGCAGCACTGTAGTCTAAGATGCAGAACGCTTGAATATATAATGGTATAATGATGATATGATATCTCTGTTCCAGGTGTTCTTCGTGAAGAGTTTATTCTCAGACATGAACAGCAGTCGTATTAACCAAATTATGGCGAAATTATCGCGATGATATTAAACCATCACTTTTAGATATGATTTTTCATACAAACTTGTCAAAATAGTTTGCAAAACTGCCTAAAGGAAGATTGAGTTGAAGAAAGTGAGTTTTGAAAACAAATCAAATGCAATAGAATTGGAAAATCGCTCTTTTTGATTACTTTTGAATAATAATTTGCAATCAAATCATTCTATCACCGGACGAGCAGAGATACGGCAGGACGATACCGGTTTATGGTGGAAGTTCCTAAGACCCACACGAAACGGTACGCTTCTACCTTTATTGTTCGTACCGCAAGGTTGTGGAACGTCGTCTGACTCTCTGTTCCCCACGCACTATAATCCAGCGATCTTCAAAGCGAAAGAAACGGTTCTTATCGGGTAAGCACGCTCCATCTTAGGCCATAGCCTTTGCTTGCTATCAGGCAAACTATGGCCAAGTGCAAACCCGTTCTAGTTAAAAAAAAAACATTTATTTTGCAAATATATTAGATTATAGCAGCTGTAACGCTGGTGATAAGTAATAACATATTCTGCCTTACGGCATGCGAAAATTACATATTAAATACTCACAGCTAAATATGTTCAGTTAAAATTTAGAAAAACGTGATAACTGACTATTTGATTGATTTTCCGTCGTCCCTCTTCTTATCGAGTGAGAGTGGCCAACTCTGGAGTCGAGAGTTTATCAAGCCGCCCTAAGGGCCTCTACACGGTTTAACGACTGCCGTACTAGACAAACAGCCGGGATCTACGTATCTAGGGTTTTAATGTAATTTTCTTTTAATTTTCGTCGATCAAAACCGTTTGTATGAAATTTCTCCTGTATGTAATGTTACATTAAATTAAACAGTCGTTAAGCCATGTCAGAGGCCCTCAGGGCGGCTTGATAAACTCTCGACACAAGAGTTGGCCACTCTCACTCGATAAGAAGAAAAAAATGAAGCTGTCACACCAAAACCGATTAAATTCTCATATTATTAAATAAACAGCTTAAATGTCAACTCTTTACATTTGCCAAATGGTTGATGTGTATCTAAAAATAAAAGTAATGTTTTTTTTACTGGACTGTACTGACTGAATAATATGAAATAGTATAAATTGTTTGGCTTAATTATCAAAAGTGTAGAGTTGACACAATAATTATGTATTGATATTCTCAACATAATATAGTCATATTTGTGATGTACTTGCCATACCAAGTAAGTTAGTGGTTATTTTTTTTTTTATATCCCAGTGATTTTCATTGATTGCCGCTTCTGTAAGATAGATGGTATTATGTTACAATATTATTTATACTACACCTGCTCGGAAAGTACCTTGTTACTTTATCAAATTTACGGTAGAAAGTACGTCATTGCATATCGAACAAATATGCGGGGAGAAAACGCATCTGAGCGGGAAGAAATGGATTTTCATACACTTTTCTCTACCGCTCAGATGCGTTTTCTCCCCGCATATTTGTTCGATATGCAATGACGTACTTTCTACCGTAAATTTAATACTTTCCGAGCAGGTGTAGTTTAAAGCACTAGGTATGTATCACTCGAGAGAAAGTGCGATTCCCGATAATCGGTCACTTTCTCCTCTCAATGAACAATGTACTATTACTTATATACTTTTACCCACAGTAAGGTAATACGATTCTTCCGCTCATTTAAAAAAATATATACCTACGCTAAAGTTTTGTATAAAATCAATCTCTATTCCCCTTGAACTATAATTTGTCGGTCTTCAAGTCGAGAGTAAACCGGTTTCTTCTAGGCAAGCGCGCTAGATCGTAGATTATAACGTTGCTTAACATCAGGCGAGTTGTAGTCAAGCGCGAACCTATCTCATGTAAAATAAAAACCACTGTATCGTTTGTGGTGAATAAATTTGATAATGATCACTTAACTATGGTTAAAATTTTGGTTGGAAGAAATTTTTGATAAACTTTATAACTTTGAAATTAATAGTCTACTTTAATTATTAACCGCTCTACCCCATTTAAAAAAAGTTTTCTACAGATTTTAAGTTGATTTCCGCGCCACAGAAGCGCTATAAACATCACATGTACTTATGTGTATTTATAGATTTGATTAAATAAAGTTAAAGTATGTTTTTTATATGATAAGATTCGAAACCAAAGCGCAAATAATGTAGCATTTATTTTTTACAAATAAAATTAAATACTTACGTAAATAAAGTGTAAGTTGATTTATTAGTACACTGAGTTTTATTTTTACACTAGTGGACGCCCGCGGTCTCGCTCCCATTATTTCAGGATAAGAAGTCTCTCTCATACTACCTACATACCAAAAATCATGATGATCCGTCCAGCTGATTTTCGTTACGAGCGTCTAAATAAACAGAGAGACAGATAAACAGACAAAAAATATAAAAACTGGTGAAACGTATTTTATTATCGATTTAAAATGTACCAAAACATTTTTTCTAAAATCTTCTGTTTACAGATTTCGGCCCCTCTTCAGCTTTATTATGTACATATATATATAAATATTATGTGTAGATAGAACCAAGTTCCTTAAATATTACATCAGCAGCGCCCCGCGGTTTTACCGGCGTTACTTCCAGATAATGAGTAGCCTATATAATTCCCAGTCTAACCTAGGTACCTCCTAACTAAATTTCATCCAAATCGGTTCAGCCGTCTGAGCGTGAAGAAATAACAAACATACACACACTCACAAACCTTTATATTATTGTTGTGATGAATCCTGACAGGATTATTCTATATAGGGTTATCAGGAAAGGGTATGGTAAGCCGAAAATACCTAAAAGTTTCCGTTATAAAGATTGTGTTCTGAAAGTTTCAGCGGGAAACCAGCAAATTTTTGTTTCCATACAAAAGTTGAAAAATATTTTTTATTAAAAAAACAGCAGGAGGTCAGGAGGAATAAAAACTAAGTTATTTTATATACCAATAAAAGATTTTAATTAATACTAGGTATGTAATTTGCTTTAATTTATTTATTCTACTAATACTTATATGCAGAACCTATTTAAAAGTAAGGAAGTATAGTTATATCAATATCTTGACAAAATATTAGCGTCAATTTCCATTTCCTAATGTATTACAAATTTGAAGATGCTAACCGAATCTCTCTTGAGGAAATACGCCTTATGACTGAGGTTTGTGACTCCCCCGCAGTGTTAATTCGTTAGGGGAGTTCTCTTGTGCAGATACATCGTGGTGGGCGCCCAGCTCCTTCCACGGAAGACACATGTCCTCAGTTATTGCTAAATCAATTCAATTATAAAATAAGTTATTATTACTTTCCATTTTTATTTAATACTTTGACATACAAATAAGAATAAAACAATTATTTTTAAATTCAATTAAATTTTTACATGCATTGAGACTTTTTATTTTACTGCCTATTCATATTGTAAGTAACATTAGAATAATTAACACCTACTTTCAAATAAGCAATGTAGTCATTTTTTAAAATTCTCATTACAATTTATGAATCGTATTAAAATTAATAATATAATCAAATTAATTTATTTGCACGAATATTGCCATACCTAATAAAAAAAGTATCTGCCGACAGGCGTTAAAATATTAGGTTTATGGCTAGTCAACTTATGTGTATACTATCTTTTTCTTTTCAAAGAAATAATTTAATTTACAATAACATTTACCCAGTAGATAGTAATTATAAACTATATTATGGAAATGACACGTTATATTTACTAATTGTACATTATAAATGTCATATCGTAAAATAATCATATCATAATGTACGATACACATATCGTAATGTAATTTACACATGTCATAATGTAAATTACACATTTCATAAAGTAATTTACAGTCACTGTCTATGCTGTGTTTGTGTACTTTCTCAATATGTTAGAAGAGTAGCTACATGGCAGTTTTAGTAAGTATTGAATATAATCTCATCAGTAAATTAAGAAGGCAATTTCTACCTTATTATTGTAAATTACACAAATCATAATGTAAACTACACACGTCATAAAGTAATTTACACATTTCAAAACGTAATTTACACACGTCATAATGTTAATTACACATATCATAATGTAAGTTACACATTTCCACTCGCACATTGTTACACATTACACAAGCCCGCAACTCACACCCTCCACTGCGCCAGATTGAGCCCCATATGCGGTACACTCTGTTGCTCCGTCTGTATAGCTTGTCTGTACATTTCAGCTGCCGCCTCGTACTGCTCGCAGTACACCGGCCTGTATCCCACATTCATATTGTTTGATATATTACTATCTTTATTGTACGCGGTGTATTTATTGATACAGTCGGTGTCGATGTTGTGTTTGGGTACTTTCTCGATGGGCGGGTGTTCCGCGCGCGGGATGTTGTGCACTCTCGCTAGATGGCGGTGGACGTGCTCGTTACGTTGGAACAGCTTCTGGCAGCGGGGGCATTTGTAGCTGGAATGAGGGACAAATTTGATTTTAGTAAATAGGTTTATGTTTAATAACCTCATCTTAACAGCTATTTTTATCATAGTATATCATAGTAGGTATAATTATGTAATGATGAAAGTTTTGTATGCAAAATTAATATACTAAGTTTCTATATGCTGATATGCTCAAATCGCTTGACAACAATTAGCCTCATGTTCATAAACATTGTGATTGTTGCAATCAGCTATCCAGCGCGCTGTTTAAGGGAATTCCACTCTTGGCTTGCCCATGTAATTTATTTTAAATAGTGATGTGATAAATTACACAAATAATAACAGCAAAAGTGTGTTTGAACAATGTTTGCTCTTTCTTATAAACTGGTTTTAATGAAATTTTATTAAGATTATAAGATTTGGGATTGGGATAGACATAGGCTCCTCTAATCACGGATTGATAGTCACTAATTTTATCATTATACATATTATTATTAAAATTCAAATCTCACCTGAATTTATTTTCCCGATGTTTCCTCGACATGTGTATCTGCAGAAGCCTCTTCGATTTCTGCTGCGACGGACAAAGTAGGCACTGAAACCAATAAATAACTTTGTTCAATAAATAACAATACTTAATATAATTTTATTTATAAAAGCTGTATTTTATAAAGCAAGGTAAAGGCACTAGTGTTTGGCAAAAATGTGTTTTTTAATTAAAAAGAAAAATAGTCCAACGTAGTATCTTATTCTTTGGTATACTCATATGTATGTAATGGTTTTTTACTTAAAGTTATGATGAAGATGATGATTTTTTATTTGTATATATAACGCGAATGTCAACCACTAGTGCACTTAAGTAGTTAACAATATTGTTACTAAATACAGAGTTACAAGTAACTAAGCATGATCTTTTAGCACGCCCGAAGCCACAACTTTTTTTACGACTTCTGGAAAATTGCGAAAAAATTTCGCTTCCACACATATTTGGCAGGGGATGAATGATTAACGTATTGTATGGAATATCTGATATTTTTCGCTTATTTCCAAAACTTGTAGAGCATAAGTTATAGATTTTGACGTTCTAAGGCTAGTCTTAAAAGGTTATACGTTAGTTACTAATAACCCTGTTTACACATTTTTTGATAAAAAGGAAACTTTTCCCTTTACAAAAAATTTTGTATTACAAAATCATGCACTCATTTAAATATTATATTTTTTTTATAAATAGGTGAAACTAGTGCCATTTACCTTACCTTTTCAATATTTCTTCAAATTATTCACAAACACAAAACAAAATAGGCTAACCATTATTTTTAAACTGCTTTTTACTAAATGTAGTTCGACTACATTTAAACCAATCTTTATTTTTTTCCAGCATGCAATATTAGGTCTGCCCTAAAATGTATTAATAGTATCAGAAATGAAAACATTTAAAAAACTATAGTTTCTTTGAATGACTTTACATATTTTAAAATTACAAATACATATGGTTTATGACTTTCTCCAACACATTTTTGATTTTTTTTAAGTATGTACTCAATTCAATATCCCTTAGGTACTTAAATTATATTAGACCTAGAGTAAAGTTAAAATTTAACATCACTAATTTCTGACAAATAATTAACTATTTAAAAAGGTATAACACGTAAAGAAAATACAGTTTTCCTATACTATCAGTATTTATTTCTATGAAAGTAAATAATTGTGTCATTGTAATAGAGATTCCATACATAATTATTATGCTTATATAATCTATGTAAGCATCTAGCTGCCGAAATAATTACAAATTATGTATATTAAATGTGTAAAAATATTATTAAATTAAACATCTGTTTCATATAAAAAAATCTAAACTTAAAATTATATAAATATGCTACCATGTATTTCTTACGGTGAATAAATTTATATTTCATTTGATTTGATAAAATAACGATAAATACTATTAAAATTATCTATTATTCTACTTTTACACTTTATATAATTTCATTTTAATGTACAATAAGCAAAAGCACTACTTATACTTAATTACATACAATGAATTTATGTACAGTTTTTTTTTTGAAGAAAAGTTACATACAAATTAATTGAATATGTACGAAAAAACATCTGTTATTTAAGCATACTTATTTCATTATACAAGATCTTTTTCTTTGTTAAAAAACCAAGCAGTGAGGTTCTTCGTTTGTTTTGTTTTTTTTATGCCATGGACAGTTGGGCATTTGAACTTTTAACTCTTTGCTACAATGTGGTCGAAAATGTTTCGTGTTTTTTTTCAAGATACTGTCGTTCAATGACAATAATAAATACTACTCTCTCTCACACTGTTGAGTCGTATTTCCTCATGACTGAGGGTCGTGACTCTCCAGCAGAATAAATTCGTTAGGGGAGTTTTCTTGGGCAGATACATCGTGGTGGGCGCCCACCACAGTAACAGGGTGTTTCACAATGAATTGGTCAGGTCCTTCCACGGAAGACAAATGTCCTCGGTTATTGTGGTCCTCAAACAGGACGGTTTCCTCACGATGTTTCCCTTCACCGTTAAGTAAGTGCAAATCCACACATAACTCGAAAATACATATAATTGGTGTAGGGCCGGATTCGAACCATGGGGCGTCTGGATGAAAAGCAGACACTGGAACCGCTGAGCCACACTCGCTATAAATAATTACTACACTTAATCACATTATCATATTTCTTTTTAAATGCAATGTTTTTATTTCAGTCAAAGACTTCATTTACATACATAATTTTATTTTTGTTACGCAATACATAAAAGTTAACACAAAATGTAACAAAACTATGCTTAACTAAATAATGTGAGAAAAATGTTTTGTAATAAACATTAATTTACTAAAGGTATTTTACTGAAATTGTGTTTAGTCAGTTGATCAAATTGACATTTACACATATTGCAAACCTTTGATATTTACACACATTGCCTATTTATGACAATAACTAAAATTGTCTACTTTTGTCATTTATATAAATTGTAAACTTGACATTTTACTGATAAAAAGATTGATGATCTTTAGTCCGCAGATTAAATTGACACTTACACAAATTGTAAACTTTTTACATTTACACAAACTGTAAATTTATGACATTTATACATTGTCAACTTTACCATTTACCCAAATAGTAAACTTTTGTAATTTTATGCACAAAAATAACATTTAATGGCATTTTTTACATAAGCGCCAAAATCTCAGCCGCCGGTTTATATTGCTGTGGATACTGTAGTGGTCTATAATTAGAATTCGCCGTATTTGTATCTTTATACGTGTTATATTTATCCAGGTTGTGACTGAGTACTTTCTCAGTACCTAACAGGGTGTTAGTTTTAAAGGAAGATAGTATTTTACTGTCATTATGTTTAGTCTGTTGAATTGTCATTAACACAAATTGTAAACTTATGTCATTTAAACAAACTATAAACTTATGACATTTACACAAACTGTAACATTTACACATTGTTAACTATTGTAATTTGATTGACATTTACATGAGCGCCAAATTCAACCCCTGATCAGTTTGCAAAGCCTGTCTATACATCTCAGCGGCCGCTTCATACTGCTGTGGATACTGTAGCGGCCTATAATTAACATTCGCCGTATTTGTATCTTTATACGTATTGTCTTTATCCAGGTTGTGGATGAGTACTTTCTCGATAACAGGGTGCTCTGGGCGAGGGATGTGGTGCACTCTCGCTAGATGGCGGTGTGCATGCTCGTTGCGTTGGAACAGCTTGAGGCAGCGGGGACATCTATAGCTGGGGGGAGGAAAGAAGTTATTAGAACTGCATATATTTTTAAACATTGTTCTTTAAATGAAACTCTGGAGAAGTATGTAGTGTTTTCCGGTGCGACTGCGATGTTGTTTGAAGTCGGTTAAGGAGCAGTCGCAGCGGAAAAACACTACATATTTCTCCAGAGTTTCATTTACAATGAATTCCCGCAAAGTAACGCCTGATTCAATATCTTATTGTTCTTTAGTATTGTCTGGAATTAAACTGGACTTGCTCGGCCCGATTTTGAGGGCGAAGGTGAGAAGCAACGCTGACTTTAGCTTAAAACTTCGTTTATTATAAAGGCATGACTAAAGCCCCGTTCATCCGTTTTTTAAATAGGGGTGTATTTTTTTGGCTTTCACCAAAATCAGTTATTATCGCATTGGTACATAGTACAAATTCAAAATCGACGTTTTGAAAAAATATGCCAACATAATACATAACATCACAATGTTATTCCAAAAACTTACCTATACCTCTTCTCCCTGTGAGCCTTGAATATGTGTATCTGCAGACGTTTCTTAGACTTTTCACGCGACGGACAAAATGAGCACTGAAATATCAACATCACGTTTAATAATTAAAGACACAGTATTTCTTTTTACAATACAATTAATAAATAATAAATTCACTATATGCACACAAAATAGAATAAGTTCCTAAATTAACTATAATTATTACTATAATATACAATCTAAGCTGGTTTCGATCCAGAACAGAATCCAAAACATGTGTACACATCTTGATCTAAATATAAACTTAATAATTACTAACTCTATAGAGTAGGAACCATGACTTCCCCATAGAAAACCTATAGAATATAATAGTGTTCCCCATAGAATAATGATGGATTACGTAAATATTTTGTAATGAAAAAATAGAATAGACTGTCATTTTCGATGTATTTTTTACCACTTTCAAACAAATATGCCATTCAATTTTCACGGCAAAAAGTTATAACAATAATCAAACTTTAAATATTTCATTAATCAATACAAATAATAGGTTAATATTAATGTTAATCAAAGCACAAGGTAAAGGGCACTAGTGTTTGACAAGTGACCAGTTGTTGACGTAATTTAAAAACAATATTTTGAATTATGTAAAAAAATAGTGAGTATATTTAATTATATGTTTAATATATTAAACTATTTATGTCAACCACTAGTGCACTGTGCAAAATTATAAAAACTAAACTGTCGAAAAAGTCTGACTTTTAGAACTATGCGTTTGATAGCTTCATAAACTAAATGAATATCAAACATTTTTGGTCAATTTATGTAAACAAAAATATGTTTCATATATTCAGATTAAGATATTGCCAATTTTATTATAGCCATCAAACGCAGCAACTTTAAGCAGACTGTATATACATATAAATAAATAATAAAGTCCAACATGTAGTGCCATTTACCTTACCTTGAATATTTTCTTCAAATAATATCAGGGGCCGATACATTCTATACAAATTTAATTTAAATATAAAAAAAAATATAGCACAAAATTGAGATCAATGTAATAAATGACCAGAGTATCTTTTTCAAATTAATTAAGCTTATTATTATTATAAAATTAGTACAAAAATATACCTAAATCACAGTTGAATATAATAAGCCTAGGTTTATACGTTTTTAATTTACACTAAAATAAATTAAATTTTAATTTTTTTTTCCTAATTCTTAGGACGATTATTTCAGTTCGTCCCAATTTTTACTTTAATAATTTAAAGTCTCATTTTCCCTACAAAAACGCTTTGTTATTTTAGTGCAGTAAGTCACTCTATACTCCAAAATTAGATGGTATAATGTAATTTTAGTCAGTTCTTATTCCTCGGACCATAATTATCTTATAGCTGTAACAATTTCAGTAAGTCTGTCCCTCTTTAATTCCTTATACTCAGCAAGTTTCTTAACGGTAAACTTTAAAAGAAAAAAAACATAAAAAATGGCAAACTTCAATGAGCCCCTAACACACAACCCTAATCACAAACTTACAAGAGAGTGTATCCATCCCTAATTCCCTACATTTAGCAATTCCCACGCCAGCAGCAACAGAATACCAGCGCTGGTGGCCCTGTGCCATCAGCATTAGGCTGAGTTGCGGCTGTATTGGGGCATCACAATCTTAACACGTAAGTTAAGTAAGTTTGTGTGTCTCAATAAAGATATTTCTTTCTTTCTTATATTCAGAAAATTCTAAATCACAAACTTAGGTACAAGAGAGTCTATCCGTCCCCAATTCCCTACATCTAGCAAGTCCCAAGCACCCTCCACCCCCAGTTACAGTTGCACGCGCTGTATCGGCCCCTGGTGCTCGTCGGGCACGCCGTGCACGCGCCGCGTGTGCGCGCGCACCTTGTTCGGCTTCTCGAAGCGGTGCGCGCACACGGCGCAAATATACGCGTACCGCTTGCCGGTGTGCGCGCCGTGCTTGTGAATCTGGAGGAACTTGCGCGATTTCAGCTTCTTGGGGCACATGTCGCACTGTAAATATTTACGATTTTTCTGGGGACGAATTCACTTGTCCCCTATTATCATATGTATGGCTTTGCTCGCATTAAAGAAGTAAAACTTGCACCCCCTATTTAACCCGTTTAAAAGTGGCATTTCCAAAAATCCTTTCTTAGCGGATGCCTACGTCATAACATCTACCTTCATTCCAAATTTCAGCCCAATCCATCCAGTGGTTGGGGCTGTGCGTTGATAGATCACAATATCAGTATAAAACTCAAGGGTGACTAACTGACGTCACCTTTGAGTTTTATATATTTAATCAATAAGTTTCAACAAATGATTAATCTTATCAGAAAAAGCTCCATGATTTTCTGAACAGAATACCATCCTTTTTTTGGGGCACATGTTGCACTGCCGTGGCAGAATTGAATGGTTTGGGGACGAATTCGCACGTCCCCAACATGCACAAGAGGTAAAAGTTTCTTTATATTTTAATTAGCTTGTAATCATTAATTGCTTATCAATAAGTTTCACACAATAAATATAAATAATACACTACAACAAATTATAAATCTCAACAGAAAAGGTTCTATGATTTTCTCAACAAAATACCATCGTTTGTTTGTTTGTTTTACTATGGCGCGACTTGAGGTTTTTGGGGCACGTGTCGCACTGCAAAGGCTAGAATGGTTTGGGGACGAATCCGCACGTCCCCAACTATGAACAGATCACATGACAAACTTAAAAACGATAAACGATGCAAAAAGTTTACATATACATTTGAAATTAAAGAAACAATATTAAAAAAATAATTAAAGCGCAGATATTTTTAAAGTCACAAACCTTCATAGTTTTCCACCACAAAAGTAATTCCATAAGATACTTTCAAAGATTAGCACACCTATTACAATAAACACATAAATTATTTACCTTTTATGTTAAGAATAACCTTCCTCAAAGTAAGTTAACTTTTTTCTTCCAATAGCTTCTATTTTGCTGTATTTGTTTTGTATTTTTTGTTTTCTTTTAGGCTGTATTGTAATATCAATTTTAACGTGTAAGTTTGGTAAGTTTGTGTGTCTCAATAAAGATATTCCACTCTTTCTTCTAGGAAATGACACTATTAAAAAAACCGTTATGTTTTCTTTTGCGTAATTTTCTTTTGTCTCGCACTTAAAAGCTTATTTTTCATATGTCGTTTGTTTGGCGGTTTTTAGGGACGGTATCTCACAATGTCCCCAATTACGATCACATACACTAAGAACACCTGTATAATAAGGAGCCACTATAGCGATTTAAAAGCCAGGTGTAATGCACGTTTATATTTGAACTTGTGGGTGCTCGCGGCTTCGCTCGCATTAAGAAGTAAAACTTGCATCCCCTATTTCACCACTTTAAAAGCGGCTTTTCCAAAAAAATATTCTTAGCGGATGCCTACGCCATAACATCTACCTGCATGCCAAATTTCAGCCCGATCCGTCCAGTGGTTTGGGCTGTGCGTTGATAGATCACTATATCAGTCAGTCAGTCAATCAGTCAGTCAGTCACCTTTGAGTTTTATATATTTAGATATATAGATACCTGGAAGTTCTTCTCCGGCAGGTGTATGGCGATGTGCTGCACGAGGTTGGCGCGGCGGTGGAAGGTGGCGCCGCAGTGGTCGCAGATGTAGGGCCGCTCGCCCGTGTGCCGTCGCTCGTGGATCTAACACCACGACAGAAAGAAAGAATTTATTGTAACACTTCTTCTATTTATTGTAACAATTTATTGTAATACTTCTTGTACATGTATACTTAATCAGTATTTATTAACAATATGTATTAACTAGTGGGTGCTCGCGGCTTTGCTCGCATTAAGAAGTGAAACTTGCATCCCCTATTTAACCCCTTTGAAAGTGGCATTTACAAAAATCCTTTCTTAGCGGATACCTACGTCATAACATCTACCTGCATGGTAAATTTCAGCCTGATCCATCCATTGGTTTGACCTGTGCGTTGATAGATCACTATGTATATCAGTTAGTCAGTCAGTCAGTCACCTTTCATATTTATATAATATTTAGATAATGTATTTTTTTATAATTAAAATCATGTCATTGGCTTCACTTCACCCACTCAAGTTACTATAAACTCACCACCAACGCCTCCTTGGTAGCGGAGCTGTATTCACAGTAGGCACACTTGTGTATCCTGCCGAGCCCGTGCTTGGCTCGCTTGTGCTCCTGCAGCTGGTTGTTGTTCCTACACCGCTTGCCGCACGCCTGGAAGAGAACATTATTATATAAGACTTGACAGTCCGGCAAAGGACCGCTATAAAGTTTACATGTCAAAAGGTTAGATAAGTTTATTTATTTATTTATTTGATTAATGGTTAAAACTAACACAGGTCACCACATACTCAGCAACAGAGTGGTTCATAACTGGAACAGGTTGCCAAAAGAGGTGGTCAGTGCAACATCTGTGAACAACTTTAAGAACCAGCTTGATGGCTGGTTACAGTAAACCAAAAATCTCTTGTTAACATGTGATCTTTGCACCAGTGGACTGTATAATTTTGAACTTTGTGTGGGCTATACTTAAAACAATTTTGACATAGTGTGATATGGGCTCATCTGCAATCTTCTGCTCGCCAATTAATCAAATATTTTTTTACAGTTCACAAGAGTTTTTTTTTTAGGTTATATACATGTAGGCTGGCTTCCGTTATGTTGTGCATACGTTTTTCCTAAATAAATACCACCTGAAAAGACACTCACATAAGCGAAATCAAATAACTAAACAGACTATCTTGGGTAAAGATATCAAAGTCATTTCCAGTCTTATTTCAAAAAATCAATCATTTATCTATGTCCAGGACTATGGAAATATTAAGTTATTATTAACCGACTTCAAAAAAGGAGGTTATCAAGTCTTCTGAAAGTTTTTTTTTTATCTTTACATATAAACCACCAGGATGCCTTACGCCGAAAAACCTATGAGCAAAGGCTGGAAATCTTGCGTCTTACGACTCTTGAAGAAAGGCGACTACGTGGAGACCTTATAGAGACTTTTAAACTTTTGAATGGACTATACAACCTCCCGGATACATCAAATTGGTTTGTACAGACTAATCGTTGTGATCATAGCAGGGGACACAACCAGACAATCAAGCGATGCTCTGCCAAAACTAACACAGGTCACCACATACTCAGCAACAGAGTGGTTCATAACTGGAACAGGTTGCCAAAAGAGGTGGTCAGTGCAACATCTGTAAACAACTTTAAGAACCGGCTTGATGACTGGTTACGTAAAACCAAAAAAATCTCTTGTTAACTTGTGATTGTTGCACCAGTGGACAGTTTAATTTTTTATCTTTGTGTGGACTATATAAAACAATTTTGACACAGTGTGATATGGGCACATCAGCAATTTGCTGCTCGCCCATTATTCAAATAAATAAATAAATAAAAATCAAGTCATAGAAGTTATTAGAAAAAGAAATGTTTGGGTATACTTTAAATCGTTAAAAAACACATTTCAGCAGTTTTTAAAATTTTTGTCTGTTTCTCTGTCTATTTAAACAATTTTTACGCAAAAACAGCTGAATAGAACATCATGATTTTTGGTATGGAGGTAGTACGAGGTCTTAGCAGTGTCATGGGTTACTTTTTATCTTAAAATAATGGGCATTCACTAATTCAAAATATTTTTTCAAAATGTTAAGTTTTTGTTACTCAATAATCGACTTCCCTGTCGCTTCCCATCAGGCGTGGTGCAGTCAAACGCAAGCCCATATACATAATCTCAAAGAAAAAATTGTTTTCTTTAGTCTGTATGTATGTAATGTACCTACCTCACACACACAGTAATTAGTGTGCAGCCGCACGTGTGCAGTGTAGGTTGTCTTCATCTTGAACTCCTTGCCACAAAGCTGGCACTTGTAGGGGGGGCCGGGCGGCAGTCTCACCGGCTTGTGGCGCTGGCGGCGCGCCTTTAGCGGGGCGGGCTTCTGATGGGAGAAAAACAATCTAAATATATAAAACTCAAAGGTTCTCAACTGACTGATATATTGATCTATCAACACACTGCCCAAACCACTGAACGGATTGGGCTGAAATTTGGAAGCTGAATTTTTTAAGGTAGATGTTATGACATAGGCATCCTCTAAGAAAGGAGTTTTTGAAATGCCACTTTGAAAGGGGTGAAATAGGGGATGCAAGTTTTACTTCTCCAGAGCACCCGCTAGTTGTCTAATAAAAACCTGTTGATAAATTACTATGATATGCACTATCAAGCATCTGCACAGCGAGCTTGGCTATTGTGTCAACAGTTTTATCCTCATTTTGTCACTATTCCCGCGGTAATTGTCGTTGCAAGCATGGGTTTGCTGTATTTTGATGGGTTTTCAATTAACTTGTCATTTTATTGTAGGCAGCAGATATCTAGTTGTACAGCTCTGTCAACCCTTTCTTGCATATTGTCTAATTTGCGAGAAAGGCCACAAATTTTGTGTCTACAAAAGCTTAAAATCGCAACTTGCAGCAACAGTTACTAATCACACTAGCCATGCTGCAGGCTCTAATTGAGATGTTCAAATGGTAATTACAAATATTTAAAGAGGTGTTGACTTTTTCTTAAACAATTTTAGGATAAAATTTAACATTGAGATACATAAGTCCTTAAATTGAGACAATTAGATAAATACTTTATTAAAACACCACAAATGAAACAATACAAAAAAACATACAAATTAGAATCAGCGTCTTAATTGGCGGCCTTATCACTAAGAGTGATCTCTTCCAGGCAACCAATCTGGCAGGGATATAATCTTCAAATGAAATGAGTAGGATGAGGTGTTTATGATATTAAATCAATAAATAATATAAAACTCACCTCCTGACTAACAGCTTGTATCGCTTTAACATCGGGCTTGGAATCATAATCATCATCGTTTGTGTCATGGAAGTCATCAAAAAACGCCATATCATCATAATCATAATCTTCCCTCTCCACTTTCGCCTTCTTCATTTTGGGTTTCACATCCTCTATTGTATTTACATCTACGGTGGCTATTTCATGTGCCTTAGGATCATTGGCGATACGTTCGAGTAATGTCTTCTCGGCGTTTTTGCTTTTCTGCCTGAATTGAAGAGATATGTTTATGAGGCCAAGGCATTTTTTGCAGATCTTCTGTGTGATGCCGTCGTTTCTTTTAATCTGAAATTATAGCAAACATGATAAAATATTGAATCAGGTGTTACTTTGCGGAATTACATTGCAGATCTTGAGACATACAACAAACTTGTTTGTTTTTTTTTTGTTTGAAGCTGGTAAGGAGAAGTCACAGTGGAAAAAATATATTCTTTCAGAGTTTCATCAGCAAAGACTATGATAGTTGAAATGCATCTTAGACTACAGCTGTAACTTCAGGCAGGTTGAAATCAAACTAAGCCTATAAAGCATTAAATTATGTATAGGTATTACACCTTCAATGCAACATTGAACATTTTTTATACTTGATTGACAAAGTCATGCTTTACCTGAGATGATAAAAAACAGTTCATAAGACTTAAGGTTTTAGGACAACTTTACTAATAGGTACTATGCCAAGTTACAGTCTACAAAGCCTCCTTAGAAAAGTAACTGGAACTGGTACACTCCCGTCCTTCTTTCCACAACGCTGTAGTTCAAGTATTCTTAAAGAGTCCCATTAAATATGAACCTAAAAATCTATTCTCATAACAAACCTCCAAGCCCGTCACTTGCTTCAAGTTTTGACTCATTTTCTCGTGGTCCGGGTCGCTGAATATCGGCACCAAGTGCTTCGTGCTCAAGCAAGTCCTGCAGCAAGAGCCCGGCACATTTTTAACGACATATTTCTTCTCGCCATCCGAACTTTGTTCGCCAGAAACTCGACGCTTTGCACTCATCCTCTGCAGGAGGAGTGCCGCGATCATTTTGACAGATTTCCCGCATCAATCAACTATCAAAGACACTTAATTTATAATTTAACCAGTATTTCATTTAAAATGCATGTTTTGATTAAACTTTCTTGCCAGGAAAATCGATTTTCAGCAGAAACAAAAACGAAATTCCAATACGGTACAAAAACAAAACAAAGCCTCGGCCATTTTGATTTATTTGACATTGACAGATAGATTTCGGATGCGGCAGTTTTTTTTTACAAAGTGACTAATGTATTTTTAACAATCATCTTTATACTTAGCTGTATTTCCAGTACATATTATATAGATACCTACTGGAAATATAAAATTTTAATACATTTTATTCATACAACATTTTTGACATTTTTGTCTATTATGTCTACGTTTTTCTTTTGGTTTGATGTTTGTTACATGCTTCAACAGCTGACCCTTTTAGGATGAAACTTGGTATGAAGGTAGCTTAGATAGATCATAGGATTTATTTATTTATTTATAATGGTACATAAAACAGAATGTGTTCCCAAATAAGCTAAGTATACATTCAAAACAAAAAAAACTATAAATTCAAAACAAAGTATAAATTTTGATCCAGAACAAATTCCTAAGATATGTGTACACAGCTTGAACAACATAAATGCGATTAATAATTTCAAAAACCTGAGTTAGACAGAGAATACAGTACCACATATTAACACATATTATTATGCTTTATTTATCCCGGATTAACACAGCGGGGCGCTGCTGCTAATTAAACATAGAAAAGCAAACACATGTAACTTTTTAAACATTGCCTTATTTATTTAAAAATATATTTTATGTTAGTTTAATTATTTTACACGTCATTATAATATTTCACATTTGAAATACATATATACAAATAGCTGCAAATTATACAATATAGTTTTTTACACGTATTTGCGAACTGCATTGTTGTCTTTACACTGATATTATATTACGTATAGACTTGTTCGTTGGAATTTTATTGAAGTTAACCTATTTATTTTATACTAGCTGGTGCCTGCGACTTCGTCCGCGTGGAATAGTTATTACCATAAAAGCGGTTCTAGTGAGTTAATCTTAAAAGATAGACATACTGTCGCTGACATTTTGTTAGATCATTTTAAGAGAAATAATTTTTCGCTGCGCACGCTACGGAAGCCCTCAAAGATGAATAATTTTCCCCGTTTTTTCCACATTTTCCATTGTTTCTTCGCTCCTATTAGTTGCAGCGTGATGTTATATAACCTAAAGCCCTCCTCGATAAATGGTCTATTCAACACAAAAAGTATTTTTCAATTCGCACCAGTAGTTCCTGAGATTAGCGCGTTCAAACAAACAAACAAATAAACAAACAAACTCTTCAGCTTTATAATATTAGTATAGATATATAAAAAACGATCAGCTAATTAATGAAAGTAGGAACACATATTAGTTACACTAAACCTAAAACTTGTTTATCACTCACGAGTATGATACTCATTCCGGAATTGATAAAAAAGTAAATTTAAACATAAAATTACCAGGTAATCTCTCTCTCTTGAGTCGTATTCTTCATGACATTCATGACTCTCCCTACGAAATGACTTGTAGTTTCAAGCTATGTGTGGATTTGCACTCGCTTAGCAGTGAAGGAAAACATAGTGATGAAACCGACATGTTTGAGGACCACAATATCCTAGGACGTGTCTTTCGTGGAAGGACCTGGGCGCCCACCACGATGTATCTGCACAAGAGAAGAGAATTCCCCTAACGAACTAATTCTGCGGGGGAGTCAAGACCCTCAGTCATGAGGAATGCGACTAAGGAGGAGGTTTCTTAGTGTATTCTTCTTGTTATTGTTTTTCTCAAGCGACGAGTTGCTTCTCTATGGTGGGATGTTGTTCCCTCGCCATGCCGTGGTACCCGGACAGGTGTTTGTGGACCGCATTGTTGTCGTTGAACTGCTTCGGACACACTGGACAGTGGTAGCTGCAAGAGGAATAAACTATTACTAAATAAATACATAAATATTTCAGGCCATATCACTCAGCGCCATCTAGCTCCATACTAAGCTTACGCTTGTATCATGAGTACAAGATAACGGATATAATACATTGTATATACTTTTATTGTTGTAAATACATACTTATTATACATACAAACGACCAGACAAAACACAAGTAATTACAAATTTTAATATTCATAATTACTTGTGTTAGGTTGGAATCGAACCCACACCCCTAGATTAGAAGGCAGAGCCACTACCAACTAAGCTAACAGAGCAGTCAATAAAGATGCTTTCTAAGCCGAATTAGCCGGGAAGGTTACTGATGCGTCTTCACATGACTAATATACCCTATTTTGAATGAATGTAATATAATTTGTCGGTCTTCAAGTCGAGAGTAAACTGTTTCTTCTAGGCAAGCGCGCTAGATCGTAGATTATAACGTTGCTTAACATCAGGCAAGTTGTAGTCAAGCGTGATCTCATATAAAAAAAAATCCAGGTCAGTTGCTATACGTGAAGTCGCCAGGGTTTAAACTACATTATATCAATTTTCAATCACCATTATGAAGACGACACCTTACAATTATTATATTTTAAATTTTGTAAGACATAAATTAGACTAGCTGACCCGGCGAACTCTGTTCCGCCTTAGAGGCAGTAAATAAGCAGATTTTGGATTTTATACAATTCAATTTAAAAAAAAAACGGGATATAAAGTATCCTATGTCCGTCTCCTGGTTCTAAGCTACATCCTCACCAATTTTCAGCTATAAAATCCGTTCAGCTTAATAAATTATATAACTGTGCGAATCGGTATAGTATCCGATTTTTAGATTATACTGCTTAACAAAAGGTTAGACAATATCCAAAAATTTCAAAATGTTAACGTTAGTCAACCTAGCTTTGCCAATTAATTACAATATCATATCGGTCCAAGGTTTTGATATACCACGTTTTGTGTGATTCAGAAATCTCGTTTCACAGTACAGCGCCATCTAGCGAAAAAATGGTGTTCGATTTCGCATTTGAATGAAAAGCTTTAACAAATAAGGTGCAGTCGCCCGTGCATTACTTCCATACAAACTGTTGTAGATAGACTCATATACTCAAAAAATATGAGAGAGACGTAGGGTTTATATCTCAAATAGTTGGTATCGAAATGAAATCTATTTAATTTAGAACAAGTAGATACTTAATAAATACATTATATACTAACGCAACCTTTACAATATAACCCAAACCAGTAAATAAAGTAAAGCAAAGGCAAACTTAAGGGCTTTTTAAGTCAAAACAACAGCTTTTGTTGTACGACTTTTGATAATTCGCTGTAAAAAATATATCAGCTATTCAAAAACTGAAAAAATGGCAAACTCTCGAAACTAGAGTATGCCACTCTTATTCGATAAGAATAAGAAGAAGCTGTTCAAAAAGTTCATTGTCCCCTGACGAAAATGTATTAAAGATAGAAAGTCGGCATTTGTTAAGCCGTGTCAGAGGCCCTTAGGGAGGCTTGATAAACTTTCGACACCAGAATTGGTCACTCTCATTCGATAAGAAGATGAGGTTAAAATATTATTGTGAATATCCAAAAGTCGTAAAACAAATGTTGCTTTTTACGTCATAAAGCCGTACTTAAAAAGCTTTTAAGCGTTAGTTAGAAATAACCCTGTATAATAATAAAGTTGTTTATGTGTAAAGCGAGTGTGGCTCAGCGGTTCCAGCGTCTGGTTTTCATCCAGACGCACCCTGTTTCGAACCGGGCCCTACACCAATGACTTGTATTTTCAAGTTGTGTGGGGATTTTCACACGCTTAGTGGCGTAGGAAAACGTCGTGAGGAAACCGACATGTGTGAGGACCACGATATTCGAGAACATGTCTTCCGTGGAAGGACCTGGGCGCCCACCACGATGTCACGGGGGAGTCACGACCCTCAGTCATGAGGATATACGACTTATGATAGTCAAATGTGTAAGTACATACATGTATCGTCGCGCGTGTTTCCTCGCTCGATGGTTGGATAGCAGCTTCATAGATTTGCACTTCTTGGGGCAGTGTGGGCACTAGAATTAAAAAAAAAAACAGCTTTAATATAGAAAATAAATACGTTTCTTTCAGACTTTCATCCATATTATATCCTAAGCAATGAGCTAGGATTATACAGAGACACAATGACAGCGATTCGAGAACATTGGATTAAACCAAAATTAGCCGGACTAAATTTTTTATTTTGGTGCAATACTAACTATAACCTATTCAGCGTTTCATAAGAACTACATTAAAAAAGGTTATGGTCATAGACAAATATGAACCAAATTGAGTTGCGTTCATCGCGCCATCTAGTGGCAAGTAGTAATATTAGTTTGAAACCTGGACAATAGAGGGAGAAAATAACTAATTACTGCCCAATATTTTATCTGTGTGTATATTATATCTGTATCATCTGTATTTTTTTTTCTTTGGCCCTATCTTTGTATTGTGCCAGTTCTCAAGTAACAATTATCATCTGCATTGATCACTCCCGAGACGTTGCCCTAGCAACAATGGTTTTGTTATTTTTCATTTTGATTATTATTACCTATTTATGCTAATTTATTTCAATATTTTCTAGTTAATCTTTAATGATTATTTCTTTCTTACGCTCTAATTAACATCTTTTATCTGTAAAATGGTAGTTAGTTTTTAATCATACCATGGGACTTATTTCATATAATAATGCTATGTAATTCAAGAAAAACAGATTCTGGCTTTTTACACATTTTTCTATGGATAAACTACTGCTGCCACGACGAATTCGTTATATCTTTCAGGACGAAATGCGATAACTATTGAAACTGCTGTAATTGAAAGCAGAAACTCATATACAAGCAATACAAATTCACGGAACTAAATTTTATTCGTCACGTTTTAGGTTTTGTCTAATTTGACGCTTAGCGATCAAATTTTAGACAGAAATTTCGTTAAATTATGCGCCGTCGAATAGCTTTTTGTCATTTTTAACTAAATTGAATGACCATAAACAATTCAGTCGTCTCGATCTAAAAATAGTTTATTTGTGTATGCAGCGGAATAACAAAACCTGTTTGACAGGGACTAAACCCATTTAGTGGTAATTTAGTTTAATTGCGTGTGCCATCGAATTACCACCAATATCAAACTAAAAAGCGCAGGAAAGTGTCTGAACGCTAACATCGTCAGCGAGCGCAAACAAAACACTGCTTGTCTTTTTCGCTCTTACATATTTTAAGAACGTGCAAAAGAGATAGGTAATTCAAAAGTCTTCTAAACAAGTAAAAGATAGACAGATATTGTTGTAGACATTTTGTTAGATCATTTCAAGAGGAATAATTCTTTCTTTCATATTTTTTTGATATCTTGAACCGTTTTCGCAGCGCACACAACGGAAGCCCTCAAAGATGAATAATTTTCCCCGCTTTTTCCACATTTTCCATTGTTTCTTCGCTCCTATTAGTTGCAGCTTGATGTTATATAGCCTAAAGCCTTCCTCGATAAATGGTCTATTCAACACAAAAAGAATTTTTCAATTCGCACCAGTAGTTCCTGAGATTAGCGCGTTTACACAAACAAACAAACTCTTCAGCTCTATAATATTAGTATAGATGTATAGATATATCCATATGACGGACTAAATTCTCGTGTTCCTTCGTATTACATACCTGTATGTTAGCCGGCATGTGCACGCCCACATGCTGCGCGAGCGTGCGGCGCGTGTAGAAGGCGGCGCCGCAGTGGTCGCACACGAACGGACGCTCGTCCTTGTGACGTCGTTCGTGCACCTGGGATGGTGGGCAAGTAGTAAATGTATCATCATCTTGTTTAGTACGTCGGCATCATGTTGCATTAGGAAAACAGTTAGTAAATCAAAGTCAAAGCATTTATTGCATAATTGTGTTATACATATAGTAGACACAATGGTGAGCAGATCTTATGCTAAGTTATCGAGTCACTGAAACTCAATATACAACGTGGTGGGCGCCCAGCTCCTTCCACGGAAGACGCATGTCCTCGGATATTGTGGCCCTCAAACATGTCGGTTTCCTCACGATGTTTTCCTTCACCGCTAAGTGAGTGCAAATCCACACATAACTTGAAAATACAAGTCATTGGTGCAGGGCCGGATTCGGACCAGGGTGCGTCTGGATGAAAAGTAGACACTGGAACCGCTGAGCCTCACTCGCTTTCTCAGGTGACCTAGTGTACCTTTATTTCCTGGCCGTACACGTACAGTGTAAAGAACAACTTACAATAAGTGCACACTTGGTGGTGGCGCTGTAGTCGCACTGCGCACACCTGTGTATCCTGGTGAGGCCGTGCACGGCGCGCTGGTGCGTGCGCAGCAGGGAAGGGTTCTTGCAGCGCTTGCCGCATTGCTGGAATGATGGTACAAACATTAAGACATTACACTAATATTCTTACTGAAACTCTGGAGAAATATGTAGCGTTTTTCCGCTGCGACTGCTCCTTAACCGACTTCAAACAACAAACTTGATGGTTTTTATGTGTGTTCCTCCATATATCACTATATACATATACCACCGCCACACCTCTCCTCCTAACCAAAGTGGCCTCCGTGGCTCTCAAGATCTTACCAACACTGCACGAGAATATATTTTTAATAGATATTCTCGTCGACACGTTCAACTCAATATCTTAACTAATATTCTTTTTTTTTATAAAAAAGTGGCAAATAGTCAGACGATTCTTCTTCTTCTTATTGAATGAGAGTGGCCAACTCTGGTGTCGAAAGTTTTCAAACCGCCCTGAGGGCCTATGACATGGCTTAACGACTGCCGAAGTAGACAAACAGCCGGGACCTACAATTTACCATGTCATCCAACCCACGGAAGCGCACGAAAAGTGGCATTCCACCACTTTGCGGTCACCCATCCGCGTACTGACCGCGGCGACCTTTGCTTAACATTGGTAATTGCATGCGATTGCCTCCGCTAGCTGAGCGACGGGCGCTTGAATGCGTTGCGTGTATGGATCTAGCTATGTGACATAGAAATACCTTGTAGAAAGCCAAAATAAAGTACAAGATACAAAATTAAAAAAAAAGAGCTTGGCAAGGACATTGGAATCTAGATTGCAACCTCTTCAGTATTAGGTATGTTTCATTATTTATGAAATAGTGTAAAATATAAGCTCACCTCACAGATGTGGTAGTGCGTGTGGAACCTGACGTGCGCGAGATACATGGCTCGCTTCATGTACTGCTTGCCGCACGTGCTGCAGGGGTACGGGGGGCCCGCCGGCACCGCCACGCGCCGCTGCGGACGGGGCACTTTGGGCTGGAAAAAAAAATAAACCTCTATTCCCTTCAATTATTTAAATTAGTAAGTTTTAAATTGTATTCACAATTATTATTTTTTGCTGAAAGTAGTGTTCTCTGTAAGTCGTATTTCCTGATGACTGAGGGTTGTCTCCCCCGCAGAATTAATTCGTTGGGAGAGTTCTTTTGGCCAGATACATCGTGGTGGGCACCCAGGTCCTTCCACGGAAGACACATGTCCTCGGATATTGTGGTCCTCAAACATGTCGGTTTCCTCACGATGTTTTCCTTCACCGTTAAGCGAGTGCAAATCCACACTTAACTTGAAGATAAATTGAAGTCTATGGTGTAAGACCGGATTCAAACCAGACACTAAAACTGCTGAGCCACACTAAATTTTTAAAATTACATTAGCTCTCAAAATAATTTGTTACACATTTAAGGAGCAGTATTTTTATAGAAATTGTTGTGTAGTAAGACACAAAGTAAGAGAGATAAGTCAATGATTTATACTATAAATCATTGACTTATCTCTCTTACTCTCTTAATTACTTACTCTTAATTCAAACTATAAATTTTATAGTTTGAATTGTAGGTATCTAAACAAAGATGTTCCATCTAGAAAATGTATAGGCTTTAAGCTTTTATCAAAAACTGTGTCTTCAATTATTCTTACAAAACTTACTTTAACAACAGTTAGTAAGATATTGTGTTCGTTTATGAACTTAATACAGTAAGAAATTTATAAAAACAAAGCGAATGTAGGTTTGTTGAGTTCATTTTCAACAAACTTCTATTAATATATCACATACAGATACCATTAATTCAAACAAGTTGTTTAAAAAAACATATTTTTATCATAAAATAAAGCCTTACCATTGGTACTCTATCCATATCTTCAGGCAAATTTTCAACCTTAATTAATAATGGTGTATCTTCTTTAATTGTCGAATCTTTTACTTTATCCATCTCCATTTCTTTCTTTGCTATTCTTTTCTTCTTTTCCTTTTCATCAGGCTTGATGAAGCCATACCAATCAGCTGGTAAATTGTCTACTTTAATAAAAGTTGCTACTTTATTCATTCTATCTTGTTTCTTTGTTTTCTTAATATTTGTTAGTTGAGTTTTTACTTTAGCTGAATATTTGATTTCTGGTGTTTCATTGTTTTCCAGTGTGGATATCTTTTTTATTGTTATTATTGGTTCAGTCTCAGAAAGAGGTTCCGTTTTTAATTTTACTTTGAGAGCTTTTAATGGTTTTAGGTCTTCCTCACTGTCAGAACCGTTATTATCAAATGGGTCATCATTTTGTTCACTATGAAATGTCTCTATTGGTATACAATTCTCAGTTTTAACTTCAACAGGAAATCTTTCATGTATATGGTCTTTTGTTCTACTTATATCAAGATCTGTTTCATCATTATTTGTATTTATTTCATAGTAAGGATGTATTTGACTAGGTTTCAGCAATGAGTTACTTTCTTTCTTTTCTCGCTCACTGAAGTGTCTGAATGTTTCTTCAGCTTTTTTGCTTTTAAACCTAAAGTCTAGAGCAAAATCAATAGCTAAAAGACATTTTTTACAAATTTTCTGGGAAAATTCGTCGTCTTTTTGAATCTGAAAGAAGGGAGGAAACATTTTTACAAATACGAAATATTAAACACATTATAATTTATTTATTTATTCATCATCATCATCAGCCCGTTCGTTATCGCCCACTGGTGAGCATGGGCCTCTCTTCTAGTACATTTAAATTACTTACTACACATCTATTTATATATAAAAGAAAATGGTGTTAGTTGCACCATTTATAACTCAAGAACAGCTGAACAGATTTAACTAAAATTTAAAACTCTGTTAATTAAGTTATCTTTAAGGTAAGGAATAAATAAATTCTAAATTAAAACTTGGTGGGGAGGTAGCTTAGAACATAGGATACTTTTTATCCCGATTTTTTTTAAATGAATAAAATCCAAAATCTGCTTATTTATTGCCTCTAAGGCGGAACAGAGTTTGCCGGGTCAGCTAGTTTAAACTAAATAATGAAAGACATTACATTATTCTTGGATTCCAAAACAAAACTGAACTATGCTGGATCAGCCAGTCACCAGTTGCCAGAACAATCACAATACAATATTTTATTAATAACACATTTGTTACAGGTATACATGCATTCAATATAGCAATACTGAAAAGTATTTTTAAAGTTATACCAGTGAATGTTATATTGAATAAGTAAAATCTTATACAATAAAATTAAATTAATTCATTTTATTATTTAAATGTATAAATTACATAAATTTGTTAAATTTTTAAAAATACAATAAGTTAAAAAATGGAAAATAAAATTTGTTTTTTTTTCATCAATTAATTTTAGTGTATTTTATTTTGCTTCATTCTTTATTTTAGGTTTAATGTATACTCGTAGATATCTGTGTTTTAATGTTATGTTTAAGACTTGTAAATAAAAATTGTTACAAATAAGGTTTAAGATTGGCCTGTGTGTATCAGTATTAAATTTTCGTTAATAGGTATATAAAACTGCTACTGTATATTAATCACAAGTATATTATAGTTTGTCTAGTACGGCAATCGTTTAGCCATGTCAAAGGCCCTTAGGGCGACTTGATAAACTCTCGTAATAAGAGTTGGCCACACTCATTCAAAAAGAAGATCATAAGCAATCACAACATACCTTCAAACCTGTAACTAGATTCAGTTTATAAGACATTTCTTCTTGTAGTTTGATTTGCCTGGGGAATAGTACTTTTAGGTTCTCTGTGCTCAGGCAGGTACGACAGAACGCATTTTTTCCCAGTTCTTTGAGCGATTTCTCTAGATTTTTAGAGGAAGTGAATCCTTTCTGCAGAAGTGCTACTGCCAGCATTTTTATGGTTTCCTGTTACTTTTATGAGTAAATTATATGTAAATAGTTCAGTAAAGATCCCGTTATTCATTTGTGACTAGTTATTTTCTTGATTTAAGTTCATTATTTACAAAACACGATGCATATAGCAACAATCGGTCGGCCATTTTTCAATACAAATTATACAAAACGTGATTTGACATTGACAGCTACATTACATTATTACTGACAGCAGGATTTTCTTCATGTCTGGCAAACATGCAGCAACATCGCGTAAGCTATAAAAAAATATTGTATTGTTTTCGTGAGTTATTTATGTTTACTTTACAAAAGATGTTTTATAGTTTTTTCCCCTCTGAAATCGAGTAAATAGAAGTTTCGAATCAAGAAATTAGTCATTTTTAATAAGACATTAGTTCTTTACACACAAACAATTGCAATGGATTCGCCACAATGCTGCAGAACATGTTTGAGAGTGCAAAACTTGAATGCTATATTTCCTTTGCCCGAACACAGCGAAAAGTATTCTGAAATAATACATTCCGCTACTGGAATCAAGGTAATTGAAGCTGCATTATGCCTGTACAGCTTGCGTTAGTCATACGTCCATTAAACTAGGTCTATTTGAATTTATAAGTGTGCCTGTTTTTGATCTTACATTAGATTTATTAGGTTCATATATTTTAGAAAGAATGGGGTTCTTACTCCGTAAACTTACTTACTCACTCCTATGGCGCAGCGACCCGAAGTGGGTCTTGGCCTCCAGCACAAGAGAATGCCACCTTCGGTCTACCGGTCCTACCGGTCTTGGGCTGCCACTTGCCAGTCTGCAACTTCAAGTTCCTGCAAGTCAGCTTCCATGGCGTCTACTCCGTAAAACAACTTAGTATTTAAACTGTAATCAAAAACGAAGTTTAACAACTAAATTCTATATGATAACGCATGTGTGAATAGAAAAACAACCATCTTATTTATGTATTCATACTTGCACACATAAAATGATCTATCTCTGCTCTACTACTTAACTTATATATTTAAGATGTCTACTGTAGCATAAAATACTGCAATTTATAAAAGGGATCCAACAGAAACCTAGTGTTATTCAGTAACTCTTCTCAGATATTTATCAAGAGACAAACAAAATTTTACATTTTATTTAGAATAAGTTCCAGAATTGTAATATTGTATGTGTTTTGTATTAAAAAAATAAATTATATCAAAACATAAAGATGGCGCAAGATTGACACCAGTGGCACCTAGGGGAGGAGGCCTATACTCAGCAGTGGGTTGACAAGAGCTAAAAATTATGAAGAGATCTATTTACTTAACAAGCAATCTAATTAAAGCATTATTTTTTCCTATAAAACAATTTATTCATTCATATAATTTTTTTTTAAAACTAGAACAGCACTTTTGCCATAATTTGCCTAATGGTAAGCAAAGGCTATGGCCTAAGATGGAGCCTATTTACCTATATTGTCTGTTATAATTTTACAGTATGTACTATTGTGATTTCAAATTTTAAACTTTAATAAATAATTTAATTCCAGGTACAAATTAACGACAAATTACCCCAGCTGATGTGTGCCCCATGCATAGACTTCATCAACCAAAGCTACAAGTTCAGAAAGAAATGTCAAGACACAGAAACAGCATTACTACAACAATTAAATTCAAAACCTTTTTACGAAATCAAAATTGAAAAAAACAATTTTAGAACAGAGTTTGTAACTAGCATTGATATCACTGATTTAATTGTTGATAGTGATTTTAGAGATTACGATGATAATATAACATTGAGCCAGTATTATTTAGAAGTAGAAAGAAGTAAATTGCCTGATGTGCCTGTAAATGATGGCAAAATATATGATAATGTAGAAAATAAATCAGCATTGACAATAAATATCAATCCAGAGCAAGAATCAGTAGCAAATGATACTAAATTAAGTAAAAATTGTTCAAAAAGTAAAGAGAAGGAAATCAAAAAGAGAGGAAGAACGAAAAAAGAGAATGAAGAAGAGAAAAGAAATAAAGAGAAGACAGAGAGAGTGAAAGAAGAGATACAATGTGAGCTGTGTCATAAAGTGTTGACATCGAAGCTGTCTTTGAGAAATCATAATAAAATACATACAGGATTTGATGTAGTGTGTGAGGTAAGAAAATTTAATTATTAGTTTAACTTAATGGAGATATTCTCAGTTGTCAATTTATAACATTAATTGTACGGAATTTAATAAAATGGGCTAAAACTATGATGCCTTGAATTTGTTATTAAATCCATTAATTAATGAACGACATATGGTAATTTTTCAGTTGCCTGAAGTTTACATTTGTATATTACATTCTGTTACATAATTTTACCTACTACTATATAATCATGCCATTGGTGTACAGCACATATGTACATGTGTAAGATACACAGGTGTGTCTAAAAATATGAGTAATGTTTGGTTGATACCATGTTTTCGTGTGTGTTGTTATGACAGTCAACAAACTAAATAAATTAAGTAGTGTGCAATTTGTCATGATGTCATGATGTTGTAACACTGGAGATATATGTAGTGTTGTTCTACTGTGACTGCTCCTCACCGGCTTCAACCAACAAACTTGCATGTTTTTAGGTGTAACTTAACTTTGTTTCCTTCCAGCACTGTGGCAAGAAGTTCATCACCCGTAGACTACTGTTGATGCACTGTCGCGCCAAGCACGGCTACGAGAAGACTGATAAATGCTCCTACTGTGACTACCGGGCTTCCAACGCTGAACAAGTTAAGGTAAGATAAAGTAAAAAGATAAGAAACTTATATTAAACTAGTGGGTGCTTGCGGCTTCGCTCGCATTAAGAAGTAAAACATGCATCCCCTATTTCACCCCTTAAAAAGTGGCATTTTCAAAAAATATTTTTTAGTGAATGCCTACGTCATAATATCTACCTTCATTACAAATTTCAGCCCAATCTGTCCAGTGGTTTGGGCTGTGTGTTGATAGATCACTATATCAGTTAGTCAGTCAGTCACTTTTGAGTTTTACATAATATATAGAAGATACCTGTGATTCACAATACCACTCTTTTTGATAGACACCAAAAGGTGTCAAGCAGGGTGATACACTCTCGCCTAAACAAAATATTGTAGAGCGTAGTGAGATCATTGTAAACATGCATCACACGAAAACAGCTGAATGGATCTTCATGATTTTGGTATCTAGGCCTCTAGCTAGGGTGATACAATCTGAGGTGATACTTATTGCTATTTGACAGGGCTTATATACAAGTCCCATATTATAAAGACATAGTAAATTTAAAATATGCTCGAAGAATAGTATAAAGGAAATCTTATGATGTTTAATTGTACCCAGATCCACGAGCGTCTCCACACGGGCGAGAAGCCCTACGCGTGCCGGCAGTGCGACGCGAGGTTCCACCGGAAGAGCTCCTACCTGCAGCATGTGGCCATACACCTGCCTGATAAGACTGTACAGGTAATATTATGTGGACAGACTTTTTAGTTTCTTCACTGCTGCTTGACAACCAGAACATATGGAGGGAGTTGGGGGAGACTTTTGCCCAGGAGCAGTATATTAATATGATTTCCTAACTGTCATCCAGAACATGTCTCTATCTCTTTAAGTCATATTTCCTCAACACATAAGGGTCGTGACTTCCCCGCAGAATGATTTCGTTAATTACACTGTGGTGGACGCCCAAATCCTTCCACGGAAGACGCATGTCTACATAATTATTGGTCCTTAAACATGTCGTTTCCATCACGATGTTTTCCTTCACTGTTAAGCGAGTGCAAATCCACACATATCTTGAAAAAGAAGTCATTTTAGTGCAGTGCTGGACTCGAACCAGGATGCGTCCAGAAGAGTATATGTATTTGTTTTACGTTTTTTTCGAAATAGTGATGATTTATAATTTTAACCTACTATATCAGAGGCTCTGTATAATGTTAAAAATCTTGCCACTCTCTTTCAAAATAAATGTCTTTGTACTTGGTATTAATATATTTCCATCTCATATTTCAGTGTGACCAATGCCCAGCGCGCTTCAAATCAGTAACTCTAATGCGCATCCACCGAGCTCGCCACTCCGCTCCACGCTATACCTACTCCTGCAGAGTCTGTGATAATACATTCGCAAGAAGAAGAAACGTCGTCCGCCATCTTATGAGGATACACGCGCTCCGGGCCGCTGCTGAGCATATACATCGTGTTAAAAACTCTTGATTAAGATTTTGTAAAATCGCTGATTTATATTAATGTGTGAACATGTGTGAAGCTGAAATTGAAAAAAAAAATACATGATAGTGACAGTTGATGATTATGAAATATAAATGTCAATGTCATAACTCTAATGTTTATTTTTTCAATTCCCAAGCCAGTTTAGGAAATGAAAGTGGATTTATTTTCTAGTTATACGATAGAATTGAATTAATTCAACCATTTCTCAGTATTTTAATTACACATTTTGAATAATAAGACAATTCTGCGTGATATTTTGTGACCATGGAGATTTCACAGTGCTGTAGGACATGTCTAAGTGTACAAAACTTGAACCACATATTCGCGACGAGTGAGCAAAGCGAAAAGTATACAGAAGTTATATTGAACACCACTGGGATTAAGGTATTTAGTTACAAGATTATCGCCTGTTCATTCCAAGTATAAATAGTAATAGCTAGAGTCGTCTCTTTACTTACGAATTTGTCTAGTTGTGTCTGAAGTTGAAAATAACTTAGTTTGTAGTAAAACTGGTCTTAAATGGTAGATTACTTTCAGGTAACTTGCTGAAAAGATCCATTAAATTAGTAGATTCATCAGTAAAACCCACTTATCAATATGAGTAATGTGCTATAAGCGTTAATACACTATAATAAATTTCATAAAAATCTTAGTATAAAATAGAACCCATGCAATAAGTCTATATTTCAAAAAGTTGTTTACAAAACAAATTCTAAGTGAGTACCTAAAATAAATAAGGCCCAATCATCATCATCGGGTGCCATCTTCATATTGAAGTTTGGAGGTCAATTGGTAAAATTTTCGGCATCCCATGCTGCTTCTTTTAGATGCGGATAGCTCAGTTTAATAAGGCCCAATGATATAGTTAAACTTTAGTGATTGTTGGACCAATAAATGACTTAAAAAATACTCTCTCTTAGTCATAGTCATATATTTGCGAATTGTAAAGGTTGAAAGAAAACAGAACTTAGTTACTGAATTGCTCTCACCATTACTTCTTAATTGATTAATTTACCTTCCTAATAATTTCCAGGTCCAAATTGATGACAATCTTCCAAAGTACATGTGCACCCAATGCATGAACTTTGTAAATGACTCACACAAGTTTCGGATAAAATGTAAAGACTCTGAAAAAATATTAATCCAACAAGATGAGCTTAAACCCTTCTGTGACATTAAATTAGAAAGTTCTATACCTGAATATACGATCACAATAGATATTAGCAATGTGAATGTAAATTTTGACTGTGATTTTCACGATTACGATGACAACATAACCTTAGCAGAGTATCATGTTAAAACAGAAGAGTTGAATACAAAAACTGAAGCTGAAAATATCGACAAAGATACAGAAAATGTCACAGTAAAATCTGAAGACCTAGAAGAGGTAAGAGTACGAAGGAAATATACAAAGAGAAAGGAAAAAGACAAACTAGAACCTAGAGTCAAAAGAAAGTATGTACAAAGAACAGACAGTGAAAAACAAGAACCTAGAATAAAAAGAAAGTATGTAAGAAAGAAACCGTTTATAAAAAACGGTGATACAATAGAAAAAGAGTCGGAAGAGAAAGATATAAATGGAGAAGATAAAGTGAAGGCAGAAGTGGAACCAGATGTGTTTAAATGTCCATTTTGTCCGAGAGAGTTTGCGGTCAAAGCAGCCATGCATACTCACAAGAAGATACATACGAAACGAGTGGTGTGTGAGGTAGGTTATACGATAGTTACTCATAACAAATTAATTTAACTAAATATCTACAAGGAAAAAATGCAAACATAAGATAATATGCCAATGTAAAAGTACATTGCCACATAATTATAAAATAAGCTTAGTAAGCCCATTATAGATTTAAGTTTTTGTCAATGATATTCTAAATAAACAAAACCAACCCAAAAATCAGAAAAGGTCAAAACATTTTCCTGAAACAAATTATTTGAAAATGTGGTAACTGCTACCAGACTGTTTATATAAAAATTTGAAACTCAATACTATCAAAGCTCTTGTTTCTGGAGAGGTTGCCTTGCCTTTGTCTAACATAAATAAAATATTTTGATGCATATAAATATAAAATAAATTGGTAGATGTTGGAATGGACAGGCTGGGGACTGTACTAATTGATATTACTGTGTGGCATTGGAGAGGAGGCCTATACTCTGCAGAGAGTGGACACAGGATGATATGATTGTGATAATCCGACAGGACAACCCTGTTGAAACAATTATACCCAAAACTTATATATAACAGTGTGTTAAGCAATAAAGGTTTTGATTTGATTTTATAAAATATAATGTATTACTAATCAAACTATATGCCCGCAGCACTGCGGCATGCGTTTTCCGGAGCCCCGGCGGCTGCTGCGCCACTGCCGCGCCAAGCACGGGTACGAGAAGACAGACAAGTGCTCATACTGCGACTACCGGGGCGTGGACGCTGACCAGGTCAAGGTAAGTTCATTTCTTATCTTATCTTGATTGAAAAAAACTCATTTCAGGCGCTCCTTGAATAGATTTTTCAATCAAAATCGATTTTTTTTCATAAGACAGATTAGATTTTACTATTCAAACCCAGCTTGCAGAAGAAATTCAATGCGATTACCAATGTACTACAAAAAGGGGCACTTAGAAAATCTTTAGAAAAGCCTAAAGATAAGCTCCAGCCCACTACCAGAGGGCAGCGTGCCCAGCATACTGGCCGCATTACCTCGCTGGATGGCAATGCTGATACGTTGAGCCAGAAAAAGGCCAGCATTTTGGTCATGCGTCGCGTCAACCAAGCGCTCCGAGAGGTTTTGGAAAATAGTATGGGCTCCCGGACCATAAGATATAAGATTTTCTAAGTGCCCCTTTTTGTAGTAGTTAGAAGTAGTATGTTTAGTTTTTCTTCCCTTGTTTTTATATTTTATTATTGTAAATAAAGTCTTTCTATTACCAATGTTAAGCAATTGACAAAGCCGTCAGCCTTTCGATAGGTGACCAAAACATGGCATTCCATTTTGGGCGCTTCCGTGGGCCCAATATTTCCAATTTAAAAAAAAATATCCTCTCAATAATCCCCATAAAACTTTAAAATTGCTCTTTCGCTTATTCTTCTGTTACATACTTAAAATACACCTCACCTTATCTTACTTTATCATATCTCACCTTACCTTATTTTATCAGAGCTTACCTTATCATAACTTACTTTCTTCTTCTTATCGAATGAGAGTGACTAACTCTGGTGTTGACAGTTTATCAAGCCGCCTCAAGGGCCTAAATAAATCTAATATCTTACCTTAACCAGAGATATAAGTTGAGAATACAATTACAATGTTATAGTGACATTCTTACATAATATCAATATTTTAATGTAATTTTCATTCTGTTGTCTGTAAATTGCACGCCCTATAGGTAGAAGTATAGCGTTCCATTATGTAATATTTTAACAACTGTATTTACCTACCTATATTGCGCAATAAATATATTTTGATTTTGACTATTCACATCTTACCTTACCATATCAATCCTTACTTTCCATATCATATCGTACCTTATCATATCATATCTTACCATATCATATCATATCTTACCTTACCATATCATATCTTACCTTACCTTCCAGGTGCACGAGCGCACCCACACCGGCGAGAAGCCCTACGTGTGCGCGCAGTGCGGCGCCTCCTTCTCCCGCTCGTCGTCCTACCACCAGCACGTCGACTCGCATCTCACGCACAAAACTGTACAGGTAATGTCACCGCCATACACATTGTATCCATTGAGCTAGGATTATACAGAGACACAATCTCAAACTAAAAAGCGCAGGAAAGTGTCCGAACGTAAACATCGTCAGCGAGCGCAAACAAAAGACTTTCGCTCTTACATATTTTAAGAACGTGCGAAAGAGGTAGGTAATCCAAAAGTCTGCTCAACGAGTAGCGTGGCCAGAGTTTTGGCTCAGACATTTTTTTCGAGCGTTTGTGACTCTCCTAGCTCGATGATTTTATTAATAAAACTATCCAGAGTCTTTATTGTACAATACCACACAATACACATGTTACCCACTCACATACACACAATGCAATGGCGAGTAATCGTGTCTGTTATTTTACTGTGACTTTTACAAGGGGTTTGATATCACATTTCGGTTCGATTTGACATAAGAACAGTGATTTTGGTAAGTACACAAATTGGCAAAATATGCATTGTTATTTACATTATTGAGATGTAATTCTCACCCGGGTGAAAATCACTGTATCCTATAAGACGTGTCCAAATAAAAACAACGTGTTACATAGATACGTTACTAAAGTGCGCCGATTATTTTAAAATAAATCTTTTTTATCGGTACGAGTATCAATATTTTTTATTTCTTTAGTTTGTTTAGTATGGCATGTCAGGCCCTTAGGGAAGTTTGAAAACTCTCGACACCAGAGTTGGCCACTTTCATTCGATAAGAAGAAGAAGATGTATTCTTTAGTAGGTATGTTTAATCTGTCAATATGTTGTACCTAACTATTACGGTACGGTATTTCATCTATATTTCTTAAAGGCACGTGTAATTATATTGTCCGCAGTGCACGCTCTGCCCGCGCCTCTTCAAGTCGATAAAGTTTATGCGCATCCACCGCGTGCGCCACACTAACAGATACACGTACGCGTGCGGCGTCTGCGACAACCTGTTCGCGAGACGTTACAATGTCGTCAAACATCTGAGAAGGATACACTCGCTCAAACCTGACGCTGAGAACGTTGTGAGGAAGAAACGGCCGGATAATGAAATATCAACCATGTGATTACTTTACAAATGTTGTTGATGTGATGTGAATCACACCCGGGTGAAAATCACATTTTAAATGAGAAAAAGAGTTGAAAAGAAAGTGATACATAGAAACATCAGTGGATTATGCATTCGTATGTCTAGTGTTTGAAACAAAAATGTATATACATACGATTGTGGGGTCTACGACAACCTGTTCGTGAGACGTTACAGTGTCGTCAAACATCTGAGAAGGATACACTCACTCAAACCCGACGCTGAGAACGTTGTGAGGAAGAAACGGTCGGACAATGAAATATCTCCGTTATAAATGCTGTAAATAATGACAATGAGATGTAAATTTCACCCGTGTGAAAATAAGTTTTTTTATTAGAAAAACCTTTAAAACCTGAAAATGAAACATAGAAACCCCAGTGCATTGTGCATATATCTGCTATTTGAAACAAAAAACTGTATAACTCAGTACTAAGGGATACGACTCAAAGAAAAAGTGTATAAAGTGGAGTAACTTATTGGAGTCGAAAGGTTTTAGACTACTTAAATAAATAAATTCTGTATGTATGACTGTTACATTCTACTTACTAAAGAGGCTATTTGTACATAAATATCTAGTGACATACATGTATTATAAAATTAATATACTTCTGAATATGTAATAATTGTTGTAATAATTTATTATGTGCTCGGCGTTTTTAATCATTAATGCATATAAATTTCACCCGGGTGTAAAACTACAATGTTAATAAAAATAGCCTTTATTTCAGATATACTCAGTTGATTATTACAATAAAATATTTCAAATGACACTTTAGAATTTCAATAAATGGGAATAAGAGGTACCTAATTTAAATTTTTAAACACATGTCACAATTCAACACAACACCACTAATAACACTATGCAGAATTTAAATTCCAATATTATAATTATGTAATTATGGCACCAAGTTGAATGTTAAAATGTGATTATCATCAATATCATAATCAAATTCATGCCTGACAAAAGATTTGTTAATGTGAATAAATTATTGTTTTTCTAACAATTTTCTTTTACTAATATGCAAATAGTCCCTGTTGTTCGTACATGTAGATCATATATTTAGGAGAGAGATCGAGTTTTTTAACAACTGATTTTTAATCTAGGCAACATCGTACGTAGGCATACATGGCTATGTTAAAATAAATATTTCGATCGAATTAGAATCTTTACAATTGTGTAAATTTAAAATAATCATCGTCAGCCCCAATTCAACTAACATAAAAACAAACAACTTTTCTTTTGCTTAATCGATTCGACCCAGATACATTTTTATTTCCTACCTAAAACAGCCAAATTAATTTACTATAACGGCGTAAAATGCATCGTGCTTACCCATTAAGAACCAATTCACACTCGCTTTAATTACGTGTGGTGTGAAGTAGTTTTTACTTCAATTATAAATAAACTTAACCTGTCCCGGGGATCTGTTCTATCTTCCACCTGACGCAGCTAACTGGCTTAGCAATAATACTATAGTCTCATCTCAATAAATCTCTCGAATACAAAGCAAAGTGTGCAAATCCATTTTTCTTTTCTAAAAACAACTTTTTTCCCCTTCCAGTGCGACCAATGCCCTCAGCGCTTCAAGTCGCTAACCCTCATGCGCATTCATCGGAACAAGCACGCGAACAGATACACGTACGCTTGTCGAGTGTGCGACACAGCCTTCGCGCGGCGATACAACGTGGTCAGGCACTTGCGGAGAATACACTCGCTCAAACCTGACGCAGACACTATTGTGAGGAAAAAGTCGCCCGGTAATGATTTTATGCTCAATTAATATCAATATAAAAAAAAAAGATTTTTTTTAGAACAGCAAAAGAATAAAAAATCCTTGGGTGTAATTTTCAAGTTTCGTAATTTTCACCCGGAAGTGTGAAAAAATACAAAACATAGGTTGTAATTTTCACCCGGGTGATATTTTCACACCAGAATGTTTGTATCCAGTGTCACAACAAGCACGCGAACAGATATACGTACGCTTGTCGAGTGTGCGACACAGCCTTCGCGCGTGGACTGACGTGGTCAGGCACTTGCGGAGAATACACTTGCTCAAACCTGACGCAGACACTATTGTGACGAAAAAGTCGCCCGGTAATGATTCCATGCTCAATTAATATCAATATAAAAAAAAAATTTTTTAGAACAGTAAAAGAATAACAAATATCTGGGTGTAATTTTGACGTGACAACGTCTTATAAATTGGTTTGCCGGGTGACACTTCAAGAAACTGCGTTACGCTCCGCTCACGTTATGCGCTCACAATGAGAGCGAGTGAGAGGCACGCGTCCCTTCCACTCGCGCTTCTATTTCGCTTAGGCGCCTGCATACAAGTTTACACGTTGCCAGTTAATTGTAAAACGATTGTGTAGTGATAATGTGAAGGTAGTTTCGTCCATCGCAACAATTCAAACAGCAAAGGTAAATAATTTCAGACTGATAATATAACATGATGAAATAAATGACTAAGACATAAGTGAATAGGTTATGTTGTAGTAATCACAATGTTGTGGTAGTTTTCAATCAAAAAAGTAGTATAAATCGTTTCTCAACCAATAATAATTTGTTTAACTTGAAAAAATGAGCGCGACTTGCTATGTAAAAAATTGAAATAACAATGTTTAACCTCCAACCTGTCAAATCGAAACTTTCAAACATTCAAACCGAGACGACTAATCACTGCGCAAGGTCGTAAGCGCGCGATTTACAAATTCAAAGATCAAATGTGAATTAGTTTTCTCCTTTTAGAAAATACACTTTGAATTAAAATCGATTGATATTAACAATTAATGTGATTTAAATAAATGTTAAATTATTTTACCACTCAAAGTCGTTGTCACGTAAAACTTTCGCCCGTATACCGAATTTACAGGCAACAAATTTTCAAGTTTCGTAATTTTCACCCGGGAGTGTAAAAACAATAAAAAACATTGTATTGTAAATATGTAAAATTTTTACCCGTGTGATATTGTATTGTAAACACAATTTTCTCCTGATAACGATTCAATACCAAATCAATAACATTGATAATAATAATAATGAGCTATTCAATGCAAAACGACAAGTTCTTTTTTGACAGTAAAGTCAATAAATAAAGTAATGCATAAAATTTAGGCGTTCAAGATTTGTAATTTACACCCGGGTGACAATCTCAAATCGTAATTTTACTCAGGCATCGCCAATTCGATTCACTCGGTACTATAAGAATAACACATATATTAAGTAAATAATTACATGTGTAAATATGTACTTCGTATGATAATCATAAATGTTTTTTTTTTATCTGGGTGAAATAAATTCACAATTAACTTTGTAAATACTATCTAGTAAAACTGTAAATATAATTTAAGCTTACATGAAAGGTATTATTTGTTACTAGGTATTCAGATAAGCATTAAAATAATGTTCTTACAATAAACATGTTTTATTGGCTTTTTGTCGCACATTTTCTAGCGTAAGTGTATACATACTATGCCTAGTGTATATAGCATAGTCTTACTTAAATCTGGGGTAAAAAGCACTACCTACATTTGTTTTATAAACAGCGGCCAAAATAATTCCATCTTTCCCGCACAATATGAATCCTACATTTGTGCGATCCTCTTCCCCACTTGAGTCTCGCGACAGACTTGAGTGGAGCCACGAATAGCGCCGAACGCGCCCGACTATTAGCCGAGCGCATCGAGTTGGCTCCGCGATGGTTGATGCGAGCGAAACGATGTTATTGTTCAAAACAATTATTTGACATTTGTATAGTTTCAGAGAGTGTAGTAACGCGCCAATATTATCGACTTCTTAGAGTGGTGTGGAAACGATAATACAAATCAATCGCAAGTGCAACGGGATCAGCGCGAGCGATTTTGATTGAACGCGCGGACCCGTCCAAAAATCAATAAAATCAATTCCAAGTGGTTTTAGTTTCAATTAAATAATAAACTATTGGTCAGCAAATATTACACAAGAACAAATAATAATTTTTACCAATAATATTGTATTTATTTATTACGCGCGAACCATTTAATAATTAAAATTTATAATCAATTCATTTAATCGTTGTTTTAAAGAATTAACATCAATTTTAACAGCTCCGCCGCTATCGCTCGTATCAACCATTGCGGGTCCAACTCGATACGCGCGGCTATAGTCGGGCGCGATCGGCGCAATTCATGGCTCCACTCAAGTCTGTCGCGAGACTCAAGTCTCTTCCCCCATCCATCTATACATTTTTTTTCATATATAATAAAGCTGGAGAGGGTTGAAAGTCTGAACATTGAAGATATTTAAAAAAAAATCTAATTGATAGCAGAACACGTTCTAACAATTTCTAGAAATTTTGTCTGTTTATTTAAACGCTTATCATACAAAACCGGCTGAACGAATCATCATATTTTTGGTATGTAGGTAGTATGAGGTCTGAGTGTCGTAGGCTACTTTTTATCCTGTAATAATGCGAGCGAAGCCGCGGGTGTCCACTAGTGCCTAATATATTTCTATTTTAGGAAAAGGCAATAAAAACACCATCTTTTCTGTAACTTTTTATAATGGTCAAATACAATCCAACTTATTTCTATGCTATAACAAACTTTCGAATAAATAATATTTTGGTTTCATTTATAGTATACAGGGTTACCGAAAAACAACATGAAAACAAAAAAAATATTACTTAATGAATTTTTATGACAGCCCTGCGTAAAAAAGCATTACTCTGAGTAGGTATTGAGATACAAAACCAAAATTATCAGATAACATTTCATTAATCATTTGATACTAAATTATCACTGCAATGCTTTTGTATGGATGATACAAATTAAATTTGCAACTATTAAGAATTTAAAATGTTTAAATGCAAAAAATATTTAAAAGTTACTGGCTAAATGTTCTTTGCAATTGGTACGTAAATATTTTTTTTCTACAAATAACTCATTATTAAGTATACATATGTGCTATTTACCTGTAACCCTGAATGAATGCAACATGTCTTTTATATAGATTAAATAATATAGTACAGTCCTGCTCCTGAAAGAATGCATTTGACAAATATCCAAAATAAGTGATCAGGAAGAAAAAAAAATATCGTTTAAGTATATTTACTATTTTGCTGATGATATGTTGTCAAACGCAATCTTTTATAAAACAGACTAGAACAATGCTAAAATAAATGAACAATTTGACTAAAACACAAACAATATAATTATAAATTTAAACCTCTCCATATTTGCTTAACCCATCTCCAAGTAAGTTCTATTATTAACTAATATACAAGGTTACTTGAAAAAACACCAACATCCTTGCAGAACTATCCGACATGTTATCAAACAATTTAATTGTTATAACCGGCTCGCACTTACGACAAAAAATCGAACCGAACCGCGCGTCTAACTCATCCTCCTGCAGGGTGGTTTCACAAATTCGGAACGTTTCCGCTCGGAAACGAAACGCCAATCAAAGACGTCAAAATTGAGTTATTTTACCCAATAACAGTCATCTACCAATCATAGAAGTTGATTTGACAAGGAGTTCTACGATTGGCGTTTCGCTGGCTGATGAAAGAATCCGTAGTGTTCCGAATCATTTCTAGCAAATTTTCGATATAATTTTTGACGAAAGTGCCAGCCGGTTATAAAAATTAAATTGAATCCTTACGGGAAATGCAGTACAGTAAACTTATTAAACAACGCTTGTTCTACAACTATAAAGAAAAGTATATAAGTATTATATCCGTTATCTTTAGTATTTTTGTCCCGGCTGTTTGTCTATTACGGCAGTCGTTAGGCCATGTCTGAGGCCCTTAGGGCGGCTTGATAAAACTCTCGACCCCGGAGTTCGCCACTCTCATTCGATAAGAAGAAGATTCGCTATCTAGTACACAAGACACAAACGTTTGCTTATTGTGGAGCTAGAGGCCGCTGTGGGTAAAGCCCCTATTTTTTTTTTATTTACAATAAAAACAATACTCTTCCTTACATTTCATCATATTAACAAATTTGTATAGAACAGTCGACTATTTTTGTGAATATCCAATAAATTAACAACAACAAAAAAAAAACAATACTTTACACATTTATTGATGCGATGAACTTTTTGTACAGAACAGGCGATTTTCCAAAAGTCATAGAACAAAACTTGTCGCTTCTGGCGCCCTAAAGCCGCCCTTAAAAGATCATGTGTTAGTTATCTTATCAGTAACCTTGTATATTGGAATTCGCTATATTTTAATGAAAACAGTTTTTAGCTGCAAAGCAGTATTGTTATTGTTTCGGTTTAAAGGGCAATTTTTACAAAATAAAAAATATTTTAGTAAAAAATGCGATGATATTTTACTCGTATGCTTTTATGAAAGATGTGCAGTGTTTTAGCTACCTTCAAAGCGAGAGTGAACCGGTTCTTACTAAGCACGCTCCATCCTAAAATATGAAGATCGCTTACCATCGGGCAAATCTAAGTGCAAACACTTCACATCAACCGCTTAGTCCGGTTTCTTTTGAATGTGCCAGCTGCGTCCATCTTGTGCAGACCTCATCCATAAAGAAACCGCGACTCAAAAAACAAACATGCTACTCACAAACTTTTATCTTTATAATAGCACTAACCCGTGCAAAGGTAACAAACTATCGCATTTATTTAAAAATAAAATATATTTTTTATGAAAAAAATGCATTTCTTCCATTTCGACTAAAAGTTTTGTTGAGTTTTTTATTTATTTAATAAAAGTGTTATTTTATTAAATTTCGTGATAATAGGAAAAAGATACTAAGTTAACGTTTCTACTAATCCTTTATATCTTCTATAAGCTTTTAGATATAGATTTGTTATTTTATTTAAAACATAAATACACCAAATTGAGTCAAACCTTCATTTTAAAAGTGAATTAAACACGATTTATCGAGGAGATCGATGACTAAACAAAACGTGATGCAACTCAACGATTAGAACACATTCCCCGCTCTTTGGTCGATGTATCAGTACCTGAAAATAAAAATAACATAATGTAATACTAGCGTTTGCTTAGTGTGGGGCTAGATGGCGCTGTTTGCAATGTCCCGGAACATTTATTTATTATTTATTACAAATTTTTTAATAGCTTATGTTACAAGTAATACTGGCTCATTATGATTTAGCCTATATTAATGCTGGAAATAATGAGCATTCGGTTTTTATTATTGCGGGATTCCATTTTTGTTTTTCACACTTTTTTTACATATAGGGGAAAGAATACCAGACCTGGAGAATTGCCTCGATGTACGCCACGAATTAATGTATAGAAAAAGATTATCTTATACTCTTATTTATTTATTATTAGTCTACAAAACAGGCACTAAGCTAAAACACACATAATATTATAATACAAAAATTAAAATTTACGAGCACTTAAAGCCCTTTTGAAGCAGACCTAACTAACAATTTTAAGAGAATTACTTACAGAATACACAAATACATGTTCTTACGTAGAGACTCACGCTTGGCCATTTATTCGATGTTAAGCAATGCCCAGTCTCATCCACGAAGAAAAAAAGCAAAAAAATTAAGTTACAGTCAACAGGTTTAGAAGAATCTGTCAGATGCTTTACCCAAATTTAGATATAAATTAACCAAGTCTAAAGAGAAAATTTATGATTACATATACGTACATATATATATTTAACTCACTTTACCTAGGTAACTCACTCCCTAGGGAGTGAGTTTAGTTTCATATAGAAGGAAGAATATAAGACCAAGAGTGTACCTTACGTTTCAATGTATGGTTTTAAGACATAGGGGCTCACGCTTGACCATTTATTGATGTGAAGACGCGACGTATAGAGTGATACAGTCAATGATGTTAGAAGAATCTGTTTCAGATGCTTTATCAAAGTCTAGAAATTGCCCAAGTCTAAAAGAACATATAAAATTACATATTATGTATATTTAGCTCCCCCAACAAATTGATTCCGAGGGGAAGTCACGTGACGACTCTCAGTATTGAGGAATACGACGAAGGAGGAGGAGGGTGTATAGTATATTTAAGTTACTTTACCTAGGGAATGAGTTGAGTTTCTCGCATGAGGGCGTGCGCAGTTTCTGTATAGTATATTTAAGTTACTTTACCTAGGGAATGAGTTGAGTTTCTCGCAGGAGGGCGTGCGCAGTTTCTGTATAGTATATTTAAGTTACTTTACCTAGGGAATGAGTTGAGTTTCTCGCAGGAGGGCGTGCGCAGTTTCTGTATAGTATATTTAAGTTACTTTACCTAGGGAATGAGTTGAGTTTCTCGCAGGAGGGCGTGCGCAGTTTCTGTATAGTATATTTAAGTTACTTTACCTAGGGAATGAGTTGAGTTTCTCGCAGGAGGGCGTGCGCAGTTTCTGTATAGTATATTTAAGTTACTTTACCTAGGGAATGAGTTGAGTTTCTCGCAGGAGGGCGTGCGCAGTTTCTGTATAGTATATTTAAGTTACTTTACCTAGGGAATGAGTTGAGTTTCTCGCAGGAGGGCGTGCGCAGTTTCTGTATAGTATATTTAAGTTACTTTACCTAGGGAATGAGTTGAGTTTCTCGCAGGAGGGCGTGCGCAGTTTCTGTATAGTATATCTAAGTTACTTTACCTCGGGAATGAGTTGAGTTTCTCGCAGGAGGGCGTGCGCAGTTTCTGTATAGTATATTTAAGTTACTTTACCTAGGGAATGAGTTGAGTTTCTCGCAGGAGGGCGTGCGCAGTTTCTGTATAGTATATCTAAGTTACTTTACCTCGGGAATGAGTTGAGTTTCTCGCAGGAGGGCGTGCGCAGTTTCTGCGCGTCCGCGTACTGCTTGCTGTCGCCGAAGTTGCGCGCCTTCCACGCCATGCTGTCGCGGTAGTTGCGCTCGCGCTGGCACGCGTGCCGGAGACCCACTGGAGTTCAATGAAGATAGGATAAGTATTCTGTTAATTACTTTACTATTATATATAATTGGATTCATTCGCTCACTGACTGAAATAGTTGTCTAAATATATTTAACTAAATAATTGGCTAACTAGCTTACGGCAGTCGTTGAGCTATGACAGAGGCCCTTAGAGCGGCTTAATCTTCTTCTATATATATAAAACTCAAAGTTCTATCAACGTACAGCCCAAACCACAGGACGGATTGGGCTGATATTTGGAATGAAAGCATCTGCTAAGAAGGATTTTTGGAAATGCCACATTTAAAGGGATGAAATAGGGGATGCAAGTATAACTTCTTAATGCGAGCAAAGCCGCGAGCATCCACTAGTCTAAATATATAAAACTCAAAGGTGACTGACTGACTGACATAGTGGACAAGAAAGGATTTTTGGAAATGTTACATTTAAAGGGGTGAAATAAGGGATGCAAGTTTTATTTCTTAATGCGTGCAAAGCCGCGAGCACCCACTAGTTATAATAGGCTAGCTAGCTTACAGCAGTCGTTGAGCTATGTCAGGCCCTTAGGGCTTAATAAACTCATATAATAAAGCTAAACAGGATCGAAAGTCTGTACATTGAAGATATTCGTCAATAACATTTTTGGGTAACTTAGGATTGCTCGCAGAACACATTTCAACAATTTATAGAACTTTTCTTAATCTGTTGATTTAGACGCACATCACGCAAAAACGGCTGAACGGATCATAATGATTTTTGGTATGTAGGTAGTATGAGGTCCTGGGAGCGACATAGGCTACTTTTAATTCCGAATTAATGCGAACGTTGCCGCGGCCGTTCACTAGTTTATAATAATCTTACTCGTCATTAAGTAATTGTAATAAAATTAATTAATTGTTAGATATAATTTAAACTGTAAACATTGCTTTTTGTTCATCATTTTTGTTATTATATGTAGCTATATGGTATTCTCTCTCTAACCAATATTTTTGTAATTATTATTCTCCACATTTAGATCAAGCTGTGTATACATGCATAGGAATTTGTTCTGGATCGAAGCCTGCTTAAAATGTATGTACATATTATATTAAGTGAAGATAAAAACATATTCTGTTTTGTGTGCCATAATGAATAAATAAATAAGTTGTTTCCTAGTATATCCTTGCACGTACCTATATACTCCTCCTCAATAGCCATCTCTAGTCGTCGCAGCGAGCCCTGGTAGTCTGTGTGGAAGTTTTCCTTCACGTAGTACGGGACCTGGAACAACATGTTTATAAACACCTCTTTGCCATCGCTGGTTGCCTGGTACTTTCTTGTAATATTGGTAATAAGTTTGTAATTCACAATTTTGCTAGTGCGTCTGAATAGTACTTTGTCTGTGGTACCTGTAACATCATATTTATAAACACCTCTTTGCAATTGCTGGTTGCCTGGTACTTAACCATCTTAATGACAGTAATAATTAATAATAGATAGATAAGATAGATAAATACTATATTAAAACACCACATATAAAAAACAATACAAAAAAAACATAGAAATTAACATTGGGGTCTTAATAATAGCTGTGGAATTAAAAAAATATTACTACATAACATAGTATATAAAGAAAATTCACTTCTCGCATCTGTCCCTATGTCTGCTTTGATCTTTAAAACTACACAACAGATTTTGATGAAGTTTTTTATAATAGATAGAGTGATTCAAAAGGAATGTTTATATGTATGACGCGTGCAAAGCTAGTATAATATAAAAATAAAAAAAAAACTACAAATACTCAATGTTAGCTTAATTGGAGTTCTAATCTAGGGTTGCGGGTTGGATATCCGCAAGACACAAAATAATAAAAAAGTATTTAAGTATTTTATTCATCACCTAGTACCCACAACACAAGTGTTTGCGTAGTGTGCATATTTTTTTGTAACTTGCACTTGATCATAGTCTGCCTAATGGTAAGCATACCTTCATGTTGACAGTCTCGCGCGGCACCGGGTGCTTCGCGGAGGGCGCCAGGCTGTAGACGGGCTCGTTGATGAAGAGCCCCGACATCATGGACAGCAGCACCAGCACCGCGACGGGCAGGAGCTGAACCAAGCCACCGTGGCCCTCGCGGGGCTCCGGCTCGCGCTGGCGCCGGCGCGCGTACACCGTCGGCCCGCCGCCCGGGAACGCTGGATAGATAAAATCATCATTAAAATGAAACTCTGGAGAAATATGTAAGTAGTGTTTTTCCGCTGTGACTGCTCCTTAACCGACTTCAAACAACAAACTTGATGGTTTTAAGGTGTGTTCCTCCATTTCTTTTTTTCTCCAGAGTTTCATTTACAATGGATTTCCGCAAAGTAACACCTGATTCAATATCTTATGATTAAAATGGTTATCATCAAGTGTGTTTCATTGTAGACTGCCCCAATGCTAAACATCAAGCGCACTGTATGCGAACACAAACCTACCATTTAATCATATACATGCAGAAAATTATAGAGTTTTGTGGTAAAAGTCTCAAATCCTGGGCATATAGGAAATTAAGGTATCTTTCATGTATAAGAATCTGATTGGAACCCGCTCACGCCGTATGTATGGTGCAAAGTTGATTTGCTATATTTCGACAATCACTTGACCAATTCTAGTCGTAGGTCCTTTTTAGTATATTAGCTACATAATTTTATCTTATTTAGAGAACAAACACAAGAGTTATCGTGTGTGGTCGGACTCGAACCCGCGCGCGTAGTACGTGTGGTGAGCGTGCTGCTGGGTGGGCTTTGAGACGCTATATCTCGACATCACTTGACCAATTTCATTCATACTTTACCTACAAGTGTCTATTAGTCTTGGCTATATTCAGACTAAATTTCATCCCATTTAGACAACAAACACAAGAGTTAGCCATTTTTTAAAGTAGCTCTCGCTTCGCTCAGAACATTTCTCTCATTTGCCAAGTTTAGTACTACAAAACTCACCGGCGGCCCCAAAGAACATGTTGAACAGCTCCTCGGCAGTGAGGTCGGACTCGAACCCGCGCGCGTAGTACGTGTGGTGAGCGTGCTGCTGGGTGGGCTCGGCGCCGCGCACGTCGTACTGCTTGCGCTTCTCCGGGTCCGTGAGGATTGCTGCTGCGTTGCCAATTGCCTGGGAATAGGGTTTAAAGGTTAAACGTCAACTAAAATCACATTTGACTGGCCTGTTAGCTTAGTTGGTAGTGGCTCTGCCTTCAAATCTAGGGGTTGCGGGTTCGATTCCCATCTGACACAAGTATTTGTGAATTTTAAAATTACTTCTATTGTGCCTGATTGTTTGTATGTATAATAAGTATGTAAACAAAAGTATATAAGTAGGTATTATATCCGTTATCTAGTACCCATGACACAAGCGTTTGCTTAGTGTGGGGCTAGATGGCGCTGTGTGCAATGTACCAGAATATTTATTTATACATGAACTGAACAGAAGCATATCAAGACATGTTTAAGAGCTATGAACATTTTACACAGTGTAACATAGGCACGACAGCAAAATGCTGCTTTCATGTAAATCAAATAAGTAAATAAATATTGTGAGTCAGATAATCTGATACCTGTGTGACATTTGTGTACACACAAATTATAAGTTTGTGACTTAATTGTATATCCCCTAGTCACCTTTTTTGGGAATTAAAACTAATCCCTCCTAGACACATAGTACAAAGATAAAAGATGGACAAGTTAGAACTCTTAGAGATAGACATGAACAAATCAAGATTTTAGTTGGTATGGTAAATTGTAGATTACTACACTACGATTTATAAAACCTATTGAGTTGTGATTTAATTTAAAATATAAAAATAAAATATTGGGTTACAATAATACACATTCAGAAACACACCAAAATTGATATCAAAAATGTATTTGAACAATTACCTTGAAAGCCTCTGAAGCTCCCGGCGCATGGTTCTTGTCAGGATGGAGCTGCAGCGCCAGCTTCTTGTATGCCTTCTTGATGTCCGAGTCTGTCGCCTCTTTGGAAACTCCTGCAATGAGATGATGGAGATATTTTTCTAGTAATTTTCATAGCAAACCATTTTTTTAGGTGAGCAACTAAGATGTTTCCGATTTCAGGCCGAAAACCAGTTTAAGTCAGCCTCCTCAATGTACAAACTTATTATTATTGCTTTACTATGTCATCAGATTAGGTATTAATCATAACACATTCATAGTTCTCAATAAGTAAGGAGGCAAATTACTTAAAAAATCACTTGTTTGTTTAGACATTTAACACATTTTAGTGAAATTTACTATCAATAACAAATCGCCTTGAAGCAGTCTCTGCCTTTATGAAACATCATGCATGAATAAACAACAGTCAGCGCGACCTTGAGCCTTACAACACGTACACCCGAACTTAATTGACAGTCATCATGGCACTCCAACTTACCAAGTATTTCATAATAATCCTTGCACTTGGTGTTGATTCTGCGTACGGCGTCTATCTGATCCTGGCTGTATTCGCGCTGTGGAGTCGTATGAGTTGGGGTTTTACGCTTGCGGACGTCTTCCGACGAAGACTCAGGAGTGCTAGCCTGAGGACTTGACGTCGAAGGCCCGGCCGCTCTCACGCGAGATAACATCTCCTTGGCTCTAGGACTAGGGTACAGACGCTCAGCTTTCAACAGAAATTTCTCAGCTTTCTCCATATTCCCAAATTTCATCGCCGCCCGAGCCACCAAAATACATTTCTCAGCCTCATCTTTGTTCCCTTCGATCGTCATTATATCACGTTCCCAGAGGAACCTCGTCAACAAAATCGGTGGCAAATGATGTGGCGGAAAAAGCAGAACAACTTGGATGGTGTTCTGCTTAATTTAATTAGCGTAAATAGATTTTAATTGCGTTTGTTCACTCCATTTAGATCGTCCGTCGCCCAAAAATATTGCGTCAAAAAAGTCAATAGAATTCACAGGAATCAGAAAAACAAATGTCAGAATTATGTAAATGTCAAAGCCAACCTTAGGAAATGTAATGTACCGAAATTATTTTTACTTGAGAACTGGCACAATACAAAGTTATGGCCAAAGAAAGAAAAAAAAGTACCGAAATTATATAAAAAGCGCGGGAAACGGGCGCGTCTTTTTCTGGGAAAGTATTATTTATTGTTATTTGTATAAAAAGTGATCAGTTAAGCTAAGTAATATTACTTTGTGTTTAGAATTAATGTAATATTAGTTTTTAAGTGTATATGTCGTAGGATAATTTGATACTTCGAATCTTCGCGGAAATCCTAGGGGTTTTGCGAAAACGCGGATAATTAGACATAGGCGAAAAATTATCAAATCTTACTGGACAAAGTCAGGATTTAAGTCCTGTTGCAGTGCAAGTGGTGGACTCGAAGTCACTTGTCTGTGACAGAAGGTAGATTAGGTTCGTTAGGTTGCTTTCTACCACGTGTGGCGACGCAAAGCGCCACCATGCGATTTGTTTCGCTACGTCGCGCCCGTCGTTACACGGGCCCGAGCACAATTATACTTCTCGAACCACCGAATAGAGGAACGGGGGGAGAGCGCGCGGTCGCGTGAATATAAGCACATCTCCGCGCCGCAGGAGTCAGTCAGTCTGCCGCCGCTTACGCACACAACACACGCCACGTGATCCGCGCCCTCCGCGCGGTCTCCCGCCCGCGCCTCGCAAAGTAGTGCCTGTAACTTCTGTACTATGTACAACTATGTATAAGGGAGCCTATCTCCGATTGTGACGATACCAAATAAACATTCAACATAAATCACACTGTGTTATCATTTCCGTCACCCGGGGCTCGTGCTCCCCATAATGGTGACCCGCGATACTTCGTACACGAAAATTCATAGTGCAGTTCAGTGTTCTGTCCAAATACAAACCGCGAGTACAAACTGTTTATAAGCTCGCCAAACACCCTGTCTGGGGACGCCTCATCAGCCGGTGCCCGCCGACAACACAACCAAACCCACTCGGTTTGGTCATCACGGCGTGGCGGCACCACGGCGTCACACTCACGAGCTCGCCCCGCCGTCCAGTAGCACGCGCTGCACGTGCTCATCAACAAACACAAACCAACAAGCACGGCGCGCCGTGGCGACGGGGACAACGGCAGTCTGCAGTCCCTAGGCGGGACCATTATTTTCGGCAACATTCCACGAGGAGGTACCTATTGCAAGCAACCCGGTGAGCAAACTTCAATTACCTACGACAACACGAGTTTAAATATCGCAAGACGCTGCAAACAACGCGCCGCGTTGACGAGCATTGGGCATAGCGCGGCAAACATCAAACAAAGCACGCCGCGCCGCGCTCGAAAAACACGCGAAGTACCTACAAAGCGCGCCGCCGCGCTCAGCAACTAACTACGACTTACCTATTTTCAACCATGTTATAGCTATAAATTTCACATTAAACATTCTTTATTTTTAGGAACTTAAATTTATTCTTGTGTGCTAATATTATTTTTTTTGTATATATGTGTGTTGTCTATTTTATGTTGTGACCTTTTATTGCTTAGGAACTTAAATTTATTCTTGTGTGCTAATATTTTTTTTGTATATATGTGTGTTGTCTATTTTATGTTGTGACCTTTTATTGCATTGTGTTTTGACATTACGTATTGTGACCTAATAATGTGTACTTATACTTAATGTCCACTTACGGTAACCACCGATCGACTTGCGGTCATTGACCTTTGGGATTGTACGATTCCGGTTACAACTAATTTAATTTTCGGTTCGACTTCAGTGACCAGTGACAATCGAGTGACATACTTCCGGTCCTATCACTATTTGTTTACACTAGTTTAACTGCTCACTGACTCGTTTTCGGTATTCAACTAAACCTGTTTCGTCTTCAATAATGGCGACACCCGAGGAACAGATCAGGCTTCTGCAGGAACAGCTCCAGGTGCTACAGGCCAGCCAGCACAACAGGACAATGGCAGTTTCGGTTAAACTGCCCGCTTTCTGGGCCGACAAGCCCACCGTATGGTTCGGTCAAGTAGAAGCACAGTTCGAGTTAGCCGGAATAACACAGGACCGTACAAAATACAGTCATGCTGTATCAATGCTGGACTCGAGGACTGCCGGCGAAATAGCCGACATCATCGAGCATCCACCGGACACAGACCGATACTTACACTTAAAAACCGAGTTGATAAAGCGATTATCCGCCTCAAGCGAGGACCGCGTACGGCGTCTTCTAGGAGAAGAAGACATCGGAGACCGCAAACCATCACAGTTCCTGCGCCATCTACGCTCATTAGCCGGCGCTGATTTCAAGGGTGGAAACATCATTCGACAGCTGTGGTTGCGTCGCTTGCCAGGCAACGTGCAAGCCATCTTAGCGGCACAAGAGGATCTCCCTCTTGAAAAAGCCGCCGATATCGCCGACAAAATAGTGGAGGTAGCAACACCTGCGGTTAACGCCATCGCTACCACCTCAGCACTCTCACCCGAGCTTACGCAACTTACCCTGAGAATAGATCAACTAACCAAATGCGTAGAAATGCTCACAAACGATGCCAGATCTCGTTCACGGTCACTTACAAGTCAAAACGACCGCTCAAGGGCGAGTTCCAGATCACCATCATCATCACGATCATCATTCCTGTGCTGGTACCACCAAACCTACAAGAAAAAAGCGAGGAAATGCACAAGTCCTTGTACCTGGGTCGACAAAAAGCAGGGAAACGACCAAAGCAGTCAGTAGACGCGGCGACCGACTGCTGCAAATCCTGCCGCCGTTTATTTGTCTCAGATAAGACGACTATGCTGCGTTTCCTAATTGACACTGGTAGCGACCTTTGCTGCTATCCCAAACGTTTAGTCAAAGGTCGCACCAACACATCTACGGGATACAAACTAGCCGCAGCTAACGGTAGCACCATCAACACATATGGCAGCATTTCACTTCGCCTCAACCTAGGTTTACGTCGCGACTTCCAATGGAACTTCACTATCGCCGACGTAGACACACCGATAATAGGCTCAGATTTCCTGAGTTTCTATAACCTGCTGCCCGATCTCCGTCGTAAACGTCTTATTGACGGAAATACAAGTCTGACCACACCGGCTTCAATCGCTCATGTCAACCAAGTTAGCGTTAGAGCCATATCCGTAAACGATTCCTCACCTTACTCCAAACTTCTTCTGGAATTCCCAGATCTGACACGCCCCCCAGGACTTCCAAGACAGGTGAAACACACAACAGTTCACCATATTGTTACTACCGAGGGTCCACCAGTTGCATGCCGTCCACGCCGCCTTGCACCGCAGAAGCTGGAAGCAGCCAAAAAGGAGTTCGACGACATGGTACATTGTGGTACAGCCACACCTTCCGATAGTCCTTGGGCCTCTCCCCTTCACATGGCGAAAAAGGGTGAGCTAGGATGGCGTCCATGCGGCGATTATCGCGCTCTAAACGCGAGAACCATACCAGACCGTTACCCCGTTAGGCACATAGCTGATTTCTCCAACAACATTGCTGGTTGCACCGTATTCAGCACTATCGATCTAGTAAAAGCTTACCAGCAGATTCCTGTCAACGCCACCGACATTTGCAAGACCGCCATCACCACGCCATTTGGCCTTTTTGAGTTTCCTTTTATGACCTTCGGTTTACGTAATGCAGGGCAAACGTTCCAACGTTTCATGGACGAGTTCGTAAGGGGGCTGAGTTTTTGCTACCCGTACGTTGACGACATTTTGGTTTTCTCGCGTTCGGAATCTGAACACCTGGAACACCTGCAAATTCTATTCCAGCGACTCAACACATTTGGAGTCGTTGTCAACCCTTCCAAATGCGTTTTTGGTGCCAAAGAAGTGATCTTCCTTGGTTACCGCATAAACAAAGACGGAACGCAACCACCTCCCGAAAGGATTGAGGCTCTTCAAAGCTATCCATTGCCAAAAACAACCCAAGGGCTTCGCAGATTCCTAGGCATGATAAACTTTTATCGCCGGTTTCTCCCTAAGGCTGCTGAACTCCAAGCGCCACTCAACAATTTACTAGCTTCTTCAAAGCTCAAAGGGACACAGCCAGTACCTTGGACGCCCGAACTCGAACTAGCATTCCAAAGGTGCAGGGATAGCCTCGCTAGTGCTACTCTCCTTGCCCACCCAGTGAGTCACGCCGAGTTAGGACTTTTCACAGACGCCTCCTCGGTACACGTCGGGTCTTGCCTTCAACAAAAAGTAGGCAACGTTTGGCAACCACTAGCCTTTTTCAGCAAGAAGCTAACAAGCAAACAAGCGCAGTGGCCGGCATACTACAGAGAGCTTCTTGGTGTATACGAAAGTATACAACACTTTCGCCACCTGCTCGAGGTTCAACACGCCACTATTTACACAGACCATAAACCACTCATTTATGCCTTTACCCAACGCCGCGACAAGCTTCCACCTGTTCAACTCAACCAGCTATCCTTCATATCCCAGTTTACGACTGACGTAGTGCACGTTAAGGGAGAGGATAATGTAGTCGCTGACACGATGTCAAGGATCGAAGCCATCACCTTAGAAGAGAGTTTCGCTGCGTTGGCAGATGAACAAGCCACAGATGACGAGCTCCAGGAGGCTCTTACAAATTCTTCCCTAAAATTGGAAAAGGTTTGTATTCCTGGATCTAACATAACCATCTACTGCGACACGTCAACGGGGAAGCAACGACCATTTGTAACACCTTCATTCCGGCGTAGTTATTTCAACAAAGTCCATAATCTCAGCCACCCTGGCGTGCGAGCCACTGCACGCATGGTGGCTGAGCGTTTTGTGTGGCCATCCATGAACAAAGATTGTCGTAAATGGGCACGTGAATGCACTTCGTGTCAACGGAGCAAGGTGTCAAGGCATACTATAACGCCACTTGGACATTTTACTACTCCGACCAAACGCTTCCGCCACGTCCACTTGGACATCATAGGGCCTATGCCTTCCAGTAAAGGCTTTCAATATTGCCTGACAGCCGTAGACCGTTACACGCGATGGCCAGAGGTATGGCCCATGGTCGGCATCACAGCGGAAGAAGTGGCCGAAACATTCACAACTGGATGGATTTCACGTTTTGGCGTCCCATCCATTGTAACTACAGATCAAGGCCGACAGTTTGAATCCGCATTATTTAATGCTCTTTTAAAGCAGTGTTCAGCGATTCGCACGCGCACCACCAGCTATCATCCGTGCGCCAACGGCATGGTAGAAAGATTACATCGCCAACTAAAAGCAGCGCTCATGTGCCATGGAGGCACTTGGTGTACTGCTTTACCACTCGTACTTCTTGGCATGCGAGCAGCTTTAAAAGAAGATCTACAAGCATCAGTCGCTGAACTTGTTTACGGTGAACCCTTGAGACTACCCGGGGAATTCTTGAGTCCTTCATCCAACAACGAATGCCTGGAAGAGGTCCACAACTTTGCGTCACAGCTACGAATGCACATGGCAAACTTAAAACCTGTTGCAGGATCACGTCACACCCAACGCCAACCATTCGTGTTTAAGGACCTACAAACATGCACACACGTGTTCCTCCGGGATGACTCAGTAAAGCCGTCACTGAAACCACCTTACACGGGGCCCCATCCGGTTACAAAAAGGAATGACAAAACCATATGTATTACCGTGGGAAACAGAGACACCCAAGTAAGTCTTGACCGTGTGAAGCCGGCATTTATCGAAGAAGTAGACGACGACATAATGCTCTCATCACCCGCGCAAGCAACAGCAACACCATCACCAATTCACTCATCTACACCCGCCCAACCTGCACCCCCATCGCCTGCACCGGTCGTCACTCGCACTGGTCGCAGAGTCAGATTCCGGGACATCCTCGATCTGTAAATTTAAATCTAACATCACAATTTCTTTTCGCATTCCACTTAACGTCACTCGATCGTCATGGGGTTACCTTATGGCATCATTGAGCCGTAATGAGATCTTATTTTGTAAATAATTTGCGTCATCATCGATGCTACTCTAGCTATTAAGACAACTTTAACGTACCTAATAATTTGGGGCACTTTTCTCCGTGGGTGGGTGGTGTGGCGACGCAAAGCGCCACCATGCGATTTGTTTCGCTACGTCGCGCCCGTCGTTACACGGGCCCGAGCACAATTATACTTCTCGAACCACCGAATAGAGGAACGGGGGGAGAGCGCGCGGTCGCGTGAATATAAGCACATCTCCGCGCCGCAGGAGTCAGTCAGTCTGCCGCCGCTTACGCACACAACACACGCCACGTGATCCGCGCCCTCCGCGCGGTCTCCCGCCCGCGCCTCGCAAAGTAGTGCCTGTAACTTCTGTACTATGTACAACTATGTATAAGGGAGCCTATCTCCGATTGTGACGATACCAAATAAACATTCAACATAAATCACACTGTGTTATCATTTCCGTCACCCGGGGCTCGTGCTCCCCATACACGCACATGCGACGACGAGCGAAGCGAGGAGGAGCCAACTTCTTTCAAAACATGTCTCTTTTCGCCTATGTCTAATTATCCGCGTTTTCGCAAAACCCCTAGGATTTCCGCGAAGATTCGAAGTATCGAATTATCCTACGACATATATAAGTCATCTAGATAAGTTTTTTTTACATTTATTTTTATGGAGAAGCCTCCCAACCCGGGGGACCCTGTTCCTCCGGCAGCTTGCTTTCTAACAATTGAAACAAATAATTGCGCGTTGGAAACGGAAATTCCAGTAGAGAAAAATAAAAATAAAGGAAAATTGATGAAATCCCAGTTGGAAGTAGTGGTTCGACAAAGGCTCCGGTTTCATCACCTAAGCCAGGCCCCTGTTAGTAAGGAGGTTGTACGTTAGCACGGACAACGGCCACCGGGAAAATAATAGTCAGAATGATGGCACAACTCTACACCCAATCACATTTGGCAGGTTTCTCCATAAGCACAAAATTTCCAATGTCGTAGGTCGTAATAAAATAACTCTTTCATTTTTGATTTTCAAAGATGCCAACATTTTTATAACGAATCAATTCCTGGCACACGCAGAACACGCACACTTACTTACCAATAATCTCCACACAAACAAAAAAAAAACATTTCTACAAACCCTCACATGCATAAATACACCACACTAGCTTAAATCGTCGTGCGTTTACACACACAACCATAACAACCCGTGTACGCATCTTGATAACTCATCTTAGGGCTTGACTAATATCGATACTATGATATCGATATTTTTACATGACTACAAAATTAATGTTGTGTAAAGAAAAGTCATGTTTTTAAACATCGTTATAATAATAGCGCGTATTGTACGGAGGTTCCTTTCTTTGTAGCCTCTACCACCGGTTGCTTGGGACCTGCCCCGTTGCCGGCGGCATCACTAGTTTTAAGTTTTTTATGATATTTGTTTCTTTTTTTTTATACATATATTGTAAAAAAATTAAAAATAGTTGTAAATAAAGGAATATGGGAATAATAATAGCTATTATTTAGGGACATATAAAATAAAACAAAATAGCACATCAATATAATTTATTCCAAATTTCGTTTAAAACTAGCCTATAGATCCGGGTTATAACTTTTCGTTACATGAAATTTCCAATAGTTTTGTCCAGTAGTTTCGGAGCTTATTCAATTCAAATAAACAACAAAAAATCAAATCTTTCCTCTGTAGTCTATAATATAATATTGTATAGTAATGTAATATACCATAGATAGCATATCTCCCAAAGTATCAACATTAGCTAAAATTTTATCGATATCGATAAGTAGAGTAATGCAAAACATCTCTTTACACCGGTACACACACTATCTCGGGTCGCCAAAACCCATTTTATTTTAGTACGAGTTTGAACCTTAACAATACAGTAATATGGTTAAAATTTAAACGGGGTTGGGACCTTTCACAAGCCGTTTTACTATTATTTGGTTGTAGTGATACCTAAAAAACGCGAATATGTTCCGATTTTCCGGTTTATTCCAACTAGTCCTACCAGTAGTTCGATAGTCGAACTGTTTGGAAATTTTTATTCCAAGTAGTTCGACTGTCGAACTAGTTGGAATTTTTTATTCCTACTAGTTAGAATTTTTTATTCCAACTAGTAGTTGGAATTTTTTATTCCAATTTGTTATACTGACGGATCGAACTATTTGGAATCATGGATTTTATTCCAAATAGAACTACTGACTGCGATGTACAGTGAAACAAAAAATAAAACATGATCAACAGGTGGTTTGTTCTCTTTAAAAATACCTAACGCCCGATTTTACGGGTAGGTATGCCGATGATACGGCAATAATTTTCAAAAATGGCTCTTTCTTAGAACTATATAACTCAGCTGAAAAGGGGCTTATCGTTGTGAAAGATTGGCTGCAAAATAATCTTCTCAGTTTGAATCTAGCTAAGACCAAATATATTACGTTCTCATTAAGAAATAGAACAGCGGCATCTGCCTATCAACTCAAAATTCACAACTGTCTCAGGGGCACAAATTGCATTTTCCCAAATCACGAACAAGTGTCTGAAATAAAGTACTTAGGAGTTATAATTGATCAACAAATGTCCTGGTTACCGCATACTAAAATGATTGCTACTAGAATCAGAAAACTAATATGGCTTTTTAAAAGATTACGATATGTTATTAACGATATAAAACTATTAGTTTCTATATATAAGCTCTTGGGCAATCTATAATAGGCTACTGCATGAACGCCTGGGGCGGCGCTTACAAGATTCATATGCTTCTTGTTGAACGTGCCCAAAGATCGCTACTAAAAGTAATGCTTTTCAAACCTTATCGTTTTCCCACGATAGATCTGCTGTCGGTTTGTAATGTATTATCGGTTAGACAACTTTACATTCTTAACGTTACTATAACGCAACATATGATGGTACCATACACTAGGTCAATAACTTCTAAAAGACGTGATAGAGACCTAAGCTATGTTATCGTGACAAAATCTTATAACACACAATTCATTAATACCCAATTTTGCTCTTTAGCGCCCTATTTATACAAAAAAATCAAATTACAGCTTGATATATACCACCTTCCAAAAAATCTCGTAAAATTAAAATTACTTAAAGAAATGGCTGGCTACATATTATGCATATGAGGAGACTGAAAAATTACTTAAAATTGTTATTTAAAATACACAACATATATATATATATATATATATATATATATGCATATAATATATACTCTTATATATAACAGTACTTCACAACACCAACACATTTAATGTAAATATTTATCACCTTAACCATCTTAAACTGCTTATTATTATTTTCATTTTTCAAAGTACAATTCTAATTATTAGTAAGTACTACATCAAATAATTTAAACGAAATTAACAAAACATAACTACTTCAAATATTAATGGTCAAAGACTTCCTATTATGTAATCCATTTATGTCCACATCAGTAAACCGCGCCAAGAAAAGGGTTAAACATATCCGACCCACCGCTTGCGCCTCTGGCTATTTATAGATTCAGCAACTTGTTTACTATGTTGCACCTCGAGTGTTTCAATATCATGTCTTCGTTTCTCATTGTACATAAAAACCCTACGATGTATTTGAATACCGAAATATAAGAAACAAGTGACTAAGTATTTATTGGTAGGTACTCGCTTCGATCAATTATACGTACTCGAACCAATACTAAGGCTTGAAATTTAAACACTAAATACCTATTAAATTTAATAACTTTTGATTCCTAACTACGTTAACCTGTTATTAAATAATTTATTAACCTAACCCTCATTTGTAATTTTACTATATTGCTACATAACTAAATAACATGTACCTATAACGGGAAGATGTTGGTATCCGGAATACAGATATTTCTCGTCCGGATGCCAACACAAAAAAAAAACTTATTTTTCGAGCATTTTTAATAAAATACAATATGAAATCTACTGGCATACAATTTATAAGTACTTACCGTATTTGCTTTACGATAAGGTTGAAATTAAGAAAACAATACGATTATGTTAATAAAATCGATTCGACCACAAATTCTGATAACCATTATCATCAGCCACATGGTTTTGTGTACCTTTTAATAGAAATCGGAGATTAATTAACACCAAAATACTTAAGTACATATTATGAAAAGTCACTCCATGTTTTTGTAAATTTTATGTAGTAGACCTTTTCTTACAAGTTGGACAGCACAGGTTGGCATGTTTTTCAGAGCACTTCGCGAGTCAAGGTCGATTCTTCGTCTGTTAATAATCGAATAAGCAAGTAGGTAGTTTTTATAAAGGTGTTAGATCGTTGATCTTGTACCTTTGGCAGAGGGGAATGTTCGTTGGTCACTAGTCCCCTGGGTATATTATAGTCAAAGAGTACCTATGAAATGAAAATCCTTGAATGTACCTACCGAAATTATCAGTGTGACGTGGTCACATGTCGATGCACAAAAGATTGGCCGTGCTATCATGTGTTCCTGCAATAACAAACTCCATCCATTACGTGTTGCTAGTACAAAAAACGAATTGGTATTCTAGTTTATATTATTATTTATTTATGTAAGTATGAATAAATAAATAAGTAACTAAACACGGGTTTATTTGTTGGACTGCAAAGTCAAATATTATCTTACTAAAATTATTTATTGGACAAGTTTTAATTAACGTATCGCCAGACAAATCTCGACATTTTATGTACCTAGGGATAATATTTAAGAAATAAACATGTTTTCTAATCAGGGTAATTTTTATTAACAATGTATTTACTCAATATGTATACAAAATACATCCAAGCTACAATCTTCACAAATACCTATGTGATAAGCGCCGATTGACAACAAACTGTGGATATTATTAAGTTTGTGACGTGACATTGGCGAAATTGCGGCAGTACAGCAGAGGCCATATTTTTTTTTTCTAAATTTGTAGAAGAATTAGTACATTAGTACAAGTAGACTGTTTCACGAAATAAGTCCCACGGAAAAGTTTGGAACTAACATTTTATAGTTATTAGATGATATAATCATGCGGTAATGGCGCCTTAACCGAGAGAACTCTTTTGTGAAACGGTCTTTAGTTGTATGTTTAGGCCGGCGTGTGAGTGCGTGTATGTATAGCTCGTATATGCTTGTTCAGGTACTGCGGGCACTTGAACTCTCGCCCGCACTGCGCGCACTGGAATAAAAATCATAACATTATTATAAAAGTTAGGCAAGTTAAAAAAATATAACACACCTAGAATCATAAATTTATTTCAATTTCTTTATTATTATAAGTAACATTGTCAGTAGAATTGTCAGTGTAAGTACATATATCCTAACAGTTACAGCTGAATATAAATTGCTTTTTTAACACTATGGACTTACAAACTTTTATCATAAATTTTAACGTATGATAACCTAAGAACAAAGGAAACCTAGCATCATTATCGTCATCTTCAGCCCTTGGCGACCTACTGTTGGATATAGGCCAAGATCTTCTGTATATTTTTTTATTTAACACTTTTACTAGAGGAGACACAATGATAATCACACGTGGGTCGGATGACACGTTAGATTGTAGGTCCCGGCTGTTTGTCTAGTACGGCAGTCGTTAAGCCATGTCAGAGTTGGCCACTCTCATTCGATAAGAAGAAGACTAGAGCAGAAGAATCTAGGAAGACCTGTGCAACGGTGGCTGGATGATATTAGAAAGTTAGAAGGAAACATCTGGGCAAGAACAGCGCAAGCGCAGAGTATTGGCATGAGAGGGAGGAGGCCTATACCCTGCAGTGGGTCTCATTAGGCTGATGATGATGATGATTACTAGAGATTTACAATTTCCGACTGCCTTACTGTAACAAACAGCCGGAACCTACAATTTAACGTGACGTCCGACTCGACGTACAACTTACGACTAATGATAATACCTATATAGTGTGTATTTATATAGAGATTTACAAGTTTCACCTCTCATACCTACTAGTGGAAGCATTATTAGCTCAGTTAGATAGATATCTCTCTCTTGAGTAGCATTTCCTCATAACTGAGGGTCGTGACTCCCCCGCGGAATTAATTCGTTATGGGAGTTTTCTCGTGCAGATACATCGTGGTGGGCGCCCAGGTCCTTCCACGGAAGACACATGTCTTTGGATATGCTGAGCCACACTCGCTTAGATAGATATACGCTTTATTAAAAACACCAGCACAAAACAGAAATTTACACGAAATATAAAGAAACTTAAACCTAGTATCTTAACTTAACCTTATAGCTAAGAGCGATCTCTTCCAGGTAACCAATCTGGCAGGGATAAGACGCAAGTATAATGGTAGACGAGGTGTTTTAAATGTACCAGTTACATTAGTTACGTTTCTATGGCATAGTTTATTAGTAGTTCACGACCCTCCGTAATGAGGAACGGCCGAGGAGGAGGTACTCGCCTGGTATGTGTTGTTGTTGTGGCAGGACTGCTTGTGCATTAGTAAATGGTTGTTCGTTTTGAACGCGGCTGGGCACTGGTCGCACTGCAATAAATAAACAAACAGACTTATAATAAACTAGCTTTTGCACGCCGCTTCGCACGCAATATCTAAATAGGTATATAAAACGAAAATGTGACTGACTGACTGACATAGTGATCTGTCTACGCACAGCCCAAACCACTGGACGGATCGGGCTGAAATTGGCATGCAGGTACGTCATAACATCTTAACATGATTTTAATAACAAAAAATTTCATTATTTTATTAATAAAACTAGACATATGTAACTTCTAAAATTTTATAAAAACTAAATGTTATAAATTCAATTTGACGAGATATTGTAATTTGTGTAGCATATTCTGTGATATTAGTACTTATACCTATACCTATGTATGTTACAACTTTACATTATCAATAAAGATTCTTTATCTTTATCTTTATCTACCTTTATTCTAAATTTCAGCCCGATCCGTCCGGTGGTTTGGGCTGTGCGTCGATAGATCACTATATCAGTCAGTCAGTCACCTTTGAGTTTTATATATTTAAGATAAGAAGAAAGAAGATAGATAGATGTTAAATCGAGCGTAACTTTGCGGAAATCCATTGCAGATGGCAACTATGCAGATACATATAATATGTAGTGTTGTTCCGCTGCGACTGCTTGTCAACGGCTTCAAACAACAAACATTTTTTTTAATTAAAAACTTTAAAACTTGAAGTCACAAGGTGTGCTGTTAGTAATATCTTAAGAGCCACGGAGGCCACTTCGGTGAGGAGGAGAGGTGTGGCGGTGGTATATGTATGTATATAGTGGTATATGGAGGAACACACATAAAAACCACCAAGTTTGTTGTTTGAAGCCTGTTAAGGAGCAGTCGCAAATGAAATGAAATATTTATTTGCTTAAGAATGTAGGTTACAAAGATGACAGGTACATTTATGCAATTTAACGTTCCGTACACTCGACCAATAGCTGGCGTGCAAATGTTAGACAAGATTGATAACTAAGCTAAAGTAGGTAAACAGATGATATACCTACCTAATTACTAACACTTTTCGCAGCGGAAAAACAAAGAAGAAACTCAACAATGAAACTGAAAGAATATGAAACTCTGGAGAAATATGTAGTGTCAAAGTTTCATTATCTGAAATGCTTTGAAAGCGTTATTGTATCTTGACATCTCTCCTAGTGAGGTGCGAGTGCTTGTGTTTTTATTATGTCAATAAATATTTTGTATTTGTATTTCTCCAGGGTTTCATTATCTGAAATACTTTGAAAGCGTTATATTACCTTGATATCTCTCCTAGTGCGGTGCGAGTGCTTGTGTTGTGTCAGCAGGTAAGCTGCGTGGAACTTGGCTCCGCACTGCTCGCAGACAAACGGGCGCTCGCCGCGGTGACGACGCATGTGGTTCTACACAAAAAAAAAAAATTGACATAATAAAAACGGGTAACAATAAATTTCTTGTTAGCTAGTCTAGCTAGTCGTGAGACTGTGTTACAAGGCCAGTGTCTATATTACGTCTTGTATTAGGGACTAAATATTACGATAAGAATGTAAATAATTAAAGGTACGTTACAATATATGTAATTAAACTTAATTTACTAACTACCCTAATTTAGGAAAAACTCGAGTAAAATTTATTTATTATTGATTTATTTATTTGATTAATGGGCGAGCAGCAAATTGCTGATGTGCCCATATCGCACTGTGTCAAAACTGTTGTATATAGTCCACACAAAGTTCACAACTATACAGTACACTGATGCAATGATCACAGGTTATCAAGAGATTTTTGGTTTTCTGTAACCAGTCCTCAACCGGTTCTTAAAGTTGTTTAATAGATTTATTTATATTATATTTTCGACCGCTTAGTCTGAAGAGCCTAAAAATGAGTGTGGATTTACGCGCCAGGCAATTAGTAGACCGTGGCTGAAAGGTTTAGGCGTTCTGACTTGTAATCTGGAACACACAGGTTCGGATCCTGCCGGTCGTGATTATTTTTGCTCACTTTCCAATAAAAAGTTTCAGTTATTTACTCTGGATTTGACGACCCCTAGAGTGCTAATAGAAATGGAGTAACTTACTTTTTTTTAGATCTAAAGTACTTCGTTTTTTTTAGAATATAAAACGGTCGCCGTAGCCGAGAACGGCTAGGAACATTACTATTATTGGTTACTAAATATTGTTCACTCCATTTCTTTTATTTTAATGTCAATTTAAAATGCCGTGAGACACAGAGAGGCCCACGCCCAGCACTGACCTGCAGCGCGGCGTGGCTGGCGGTGCGGAAGGTGCAGGCGCCGCACTGCAGCTTGTCGTGTCCGTGTCGGGCGCGCAGGTGCTCCTGCAGACGCAGCTTGTTGCCCATGCGGCGGCCGCAGTGCTACAATAACAAGAAAAATACTTTTTTTTTTGGGGCGAACAGGGCATCCCGCATGGTGTCTTACAAATTCGGAACGTTTCCGCTCGGAAACGAAACATCAATCAAAGACTAACTTTTTTTTTAACAAATAACAGTCATCCACCAACCATAGAAGTTACAAGGAGTTCTACGATTAGCGTTTCGTTGCCGAACGGAAACGTTCCGAATTTGTAAGACACCATGCGGGTTGCCCTGTTCATCCCTGAAAGGGAGTGAGCTAAGTCCCTAGAAGTAAGTGTTGCCGAGACTCCCTTGCGATGCCTCGCAGGGACACGAGCAACTATTGATACTTGTATGAAGATACTCGTACGGAAACTTTACGTAGTTAATGATAAAAGAAACACTTTTTATAGTAAATGCTTTAATTTGCAGTACAACAGTTCTGGCCGAGCAAGCAAGCAAGCGCATCCGATCAAGCTACCTTTTTCGTAAACCCACCACTTAGCTGTTTTCGAGTTCCCGCCAATTATGTAATCTTTTTCGGTTCCTATCAGTTTGAAGTACCAGTCAAACTGACAGCCAGCAAAAAGTCATTTGGTGCAAAGAGGTTGAAGTCATTTGATGCAAAGACGTTGAAGTCATTTGATGCAAAAAGGTTGAAAACATAAGTTATGGTATTTAGTATGACGGTAATTAAGATAAAGAAAAGTCTGTTTTGAAATTAAGTATAACTTATTAGGCGTATTTTGCTAAGCGTACTGTCGCTCACTTATAGAATAGAAAGACCAATGTATGGGATTGACATCGCGACGCTTGAAATGCTACGTCACTCCCATACATTGGTATTTCTATTCTATAAGCGAGCGACAGTACGCTCCATAGAGTAATATAATATACCAGGGTACGCTCACTAAAATACGCCTCTTGTCTAAGGGAGCTGTAATATATTATGACATTACGGACAATAAAGGAATTCTATTCTATTCTATGAGTGGTTGAATCTAAATGATTATTTGGCGAGAAACGAGCTGACTTAGTATGAAGCTAGGTGGCGCTGTGTACCGGAAAATTCTTTTATATAAAATGAAAATTTGTAGTTGGTATTGTTGGTATGGTGATAATATAGAATATCGAATTTGGTACAACATACCTACAGAGATTTAAAACGTACTTTACAAATTTGAAATTAATGTATTTTAAAGGTCATTAAATTGTATTTTTTTATTATCAACAAAATCACTTTCTTGAACGTTGCGTCTGCTATGCCATTATTATTGCCAAAAACCTACATGAGACTGTTTTATGGTTAAAAAGCACTCACTAAAAGAAACATGAGTAGTTGAAAAAGGAATGATTAGGTATAATTTAGGTTCAGAACGCACCGCGTACCTCGCACACAGGCTTGATCCCCCGGTGGCGCACGTCCTGGTGCGTCTTGAGGCTCGCCTTCAACATGCTCTTGTTGCACACATCGCACTGCACCAGAGACTCCTGGAACAATATATATGTATATACCATTATTTTAATAACTGCACACTGCACAGCCCCTTTAGACAAGCGGCGTATTTTAGTGAGCGTACTGACGCATACTTATGGAATAGAAAGAGCAATGTACATATTTTTTTTTACGTGGGAGATGTTTACGTTTGACTACAGCCTGCCTGATGTTAAGCATTGCTGCAGTCTAGGGTGTAACACGCTTACCTAGAAGATACCTATAAACTCTAGCTAGATTTGAAGACCCCTGGATTGTAGTTTGCAGGAATCACAGCTTCTGGTAAAGTGTTCCAAACAAAGCTTTGCCGTCCGTACAATAAACGTAGAGGCAAAGCGCTGTGTTCGACACTTCGGCACTTCCACTATGAAACGGTGTCTACCTGCGGACTTTCTGCTTGTTCGGTTATAGAATGTGAATGGGATTGACATCGCGGCGCACGCCGCGGGGGGAAATATTACGTCAATCCAATACATTGCTCTTTCTATTCCATAAGTGTGCGTCAGTACGCTTACTAAAATACGCCTCTTGTCTAAGGGTGCTGTTAGCTTTAAGTTTAGTTGGTAGTAGCTTCTAATCCAGGGTGCGGGTTCGATTCCCACATGACACAAGTAGTTATGAATTTTAAATTTGTAATTATTTGTTGAGTCTGGTTGTTCCTGAGTATAATATGTATGTATATATGTATTAACAACAAAAAAATCTTGATGCTTCTTCTTATCGAATGAGAGCGGCCAACTCTGGTGTCAAGAGTTTATCAAGTCGCCCTAAAGGCCTCTGAGATGGCTTAACGGCTATCATACTAGACAAACAGCCGGGACCTACAATGTAACGTGTCATTCGACCCACGGGATGTTACATTGGTATCATTACATAGTACGTACATAGTACGAGTACAAAGCAAAGTCGTTTCCCTCGTCTGTCCCTATGTCTGTATGTATGTTGATCTAAGAGCTTAGACCTTTAAAACTGTACAACGGATTTTGATGCAGTATTTTTTTAATAGATAGAGTTATTCAAGACGAAGGTTTGTATGTACCTATAATAAGATAATAACGCGTGAGAAGCCGCGGGCAAAAGGTAGTAAAGTATAATATTTACCTTTACATTAGTTTTGTTTCGTCGTTTCTTCTCAGTACATTTAGGAACGTGATCTATTAATTCTTCTCGGCCTGAATGTTCCTTGTGGCAATACTGCAACAAATAAACTAACAATCAAAAAACGAAACCAACTTTTTTTATACTTTTTACTTACTAATAATATAAAGGCGAAACTTTGCGTATGTACTTGTGTGTGTTTTACTTCTTTACAATCAAAAGACCCTGGATTAACACATAGGCTATTACTTTAATCCCGAGTTAAAACGGGTAACGCCGCGGGGCGCCGCTAGTACTTACATAAAGATATAATTGACAAAACCCTTTTTTAAAGGTCGGATCATAGAGTATATAATATAATGGGTGGGATCATACGTTTGAGAGGTGCCACCGTCATTTTTGTACTATTTAGTTTTTTAATCAGATTTCTAAATAAAATTTTAAAAACTTGAAATTGAATTTGTAGCTGTGTATGTGTCCATATTTAACACAAAAGCGTTTTGTTTAATGCTCTGAAGAAAGTGTACTTGAGACGTCCGACTGGTCGACGGCCAGTCGGACGTCCCAAGTACCAATGGAAGGAGCAGATAGAGGAGGATCTGCAACAACTCCATGCTACCGAGTGGCAGGAGATGGCGCAGAGCCGAGAGGAGTGGCGTCTCTTTGTGTCGGAGGCCAGGATCCACTCTGGGTCGCAGCGCCATAATAGTAAGTATAGACATTCTATAAATACATACCATACACATAGTACAGTCGGCTCCGTGCATTTTGTCGGTGTGTCGTTTCATCTTAGTCTTCAATATGTAGGAGTCACAGAAGTCACATTTCGCGCGCCTCTCGTCCGAGCCCGGGTGACGCACGGTTATATGCGCCACTGGAAATATACAAAAAAATACAAAATAGTTTATTGGTCAAAAAAATACATATGTAAAAACGTAGGTACCTATTTTATGTTATGTAGGATATGAGATAGAATAGAGGTAGATTATAATAAGCGGTAAATTTATAAATTTCATCAATATTCAGCCATTTTTGTGTGATGAGTGCACCAGGGTCAAACCGTCGTCATATTTATCATAGTAAATTAAGTGATTTGTAAGTTTGTATGTGAGTGGCCAACTCTGGTGTCGAGAGTTGTGAAACCGCCCCAGAGGGCCTCTGACATCAACGACTGACATATTATGACAAATATCAGGTATCTACAGTTTAAAGTGTCATCCGAGTCACAGGAGACTTTCTCATCTTCTATATTACTCTCTTTTATATTAATGACTTAAACCCACTATAAGAATATAATTTATTGGTCAATTGTGTTACAGAGATCTTAAAAATAACAGTTTTAATATTTTTATATACATACATCCAAATTAATATGTAAGCTTATGTATATAATGACTAACTTATACTTTTCCAATATTAAATGTCTAAACATAAAAATACTAATAAATTAAATCCCAACTCACCTATACTCCGTTTTGACATCTCCTTCTGACATAGTTTGCAAACCACTCTGTTACCATTTATCTCAAACAGTTGATTCTCTGAATTATATGACTTTTCATTCTTTACTTTAAATTCTTCTATGTTATCCATTTTTTGTATATCAGGATCAAGTATTAGGTTTTTCTGTAGTTTTGTTTTCTTAGTATTTGTTTCTGGTTTAACCTTTTCAGCATCAGTTTTGGTATTATTTTCTATTGCTTTAATATCACAATCAGTCATCAAGACAATTTTGGTATCATCTTCAAATGTTTTTGTATCCCAATCGTCAAGATTCTCATCAGTTATTGCAATTTCGATATCACTTTCAGCTTTTAATTTTGTGTTACATTTTGTATTTGTATTTTTCAAATTGGTTACGCTGTTTTCTAAAACTTCTTCTTTGAAGAACCAGTCTTTTGTGTCTGACTCAAAGCTTAAATCTAAGAATTCTGTTTTAAACTCATTTTCATGAATGTCAAAATCAGATTTTTCAATAAAATCTTCATTCTTTTCTGATTTCAATTCTACGTCATCAATTTTGTTATTTCCATAAATTTTCAAATTCTTATCAATATTAGCTTGATATTCATTGTTTAAATTGTTATTGCTTACTTTAACTTTATCATCTTTATCAGTATTTATATTTATTATTATTCTTTTATTCATATTTCTTTTATTACATATCAAAACTTCATCCAATTTCTTGATATCTGTTTTAACAACTTCAGTATCTGTGACTTTTCTTTTGTTTTTGCTTAATTTAGATTGTCTAGTACTTGTCTGTTCTTTAATAACTTTTTTACTAACAGTGCTAAGCTTTTTAAGTTTCTTTGTTGTACAATTTCTAGAATCATCTTTCTTTAGCTTTTTACTTCTTGTCTGTAATTTTAGCATTCTTTCTTCTTGTTCAAATGTTTCTTTTATGCTTAGAAGTTTTGTTTCAACTTCTCGACATTGTGTTTTAAAGTTTTCAACATATTGGAGGAAGGATGTGCAAGTTTCACACATATTCTGAGGAAGTCCATCATTTTTAGAGATCTGAAAGTTTAATTTGAATAGAATAAATTTAACATTACATTTACAAACTTTAAAATTGACATCAGGCAATAATTGAAAAGGTCTGCTAGAACAACAACTCTCAAACATATCATCATCATCCACAGCCCACTGCTGGGCATAGGCTTCTCTTTAAATGTGCCAGCTGTGTCGTTCTTGCGCAGATCTAATCCATAAAGAACCCACGACTCGAATGATGTCGTCGAGCCATCTCGCTGCTGGACGGCCAACTCCTTGTCTGCCTGTCCTTGGCCACCACTCAGACAACATATCCCATACACATGCTTGGCTACAGCTACCAACAAGAAGAGAGTGTACGGCTGCTTTCATAAAAAGCATGTTAGGGACTTCAAGGACGTTAAAAAGTTGCTTATAGGTTTCGTAACGTACATAAGTTTTGTATTTACTTACATTACAATTTTATAGGTAACAGAAAACTTCCAATATTAATATGGCAGCGGGATTATATCTTACCTTTAGTCCAATAGTAATACAGAGAGCTGCAGAATTAATATGTTCGTCAACGTTTTCTTTAAATATAGGGCTCAAAAGCCCTGTGCTAAGACATGTTCGGCATATTTGAGAAAAATCCATGTCAGCAGCTATTTACTTGGAGACAGGAATATTTAACATTCTGCAAGTTCGATTTTTCGGCTTCTACTATAATATTTAAGTACTTCTTCACTAATATTTTCAATTTAATACTAGTCACAAAATCGCAAATCGCAACATTCGATCAACAAACGAAAATCAAGTTTGAAAGAAAATGTAATATCAAAATTCTTGGATCATGGATGTACGGCCCAAACATAACGAATTTCTGACATTGTACAGCCAAATATATTCGTAATATTTGGTTACTCCTGCCATTATATTGGCTGTGCAAATTCTTTTACAATCAATTTAAAAAATATAATTTGGCAATGACATATGATTCAAAATATCACATGTTGTGGATTTGTTTTGATTTTGCGTGCACAATTTAATCGTTTAAATAATATACCTATTATTAATTAAACTAATGCTCCATTGTGCTCTAAAATCATGACTATTATACAAGATAAAGAAATCGACTTCTTTGTTGCAAGTAAAATCGGATCTTTGAAACGTAAGTACCATTCATACACCATGCTCATTTGTTTGCCCAAAATAATTGTTTTCAGTGAAATTTATAGTTAAGTTCGAGTATTTCATTTACAATACTTTGCATAGTGAGAAACGCGTGATCAATATGTTTAAAGATATTGGCAAAACAACAAATTTCTACAAAAAAAGAGAACTAATAAAAAAGTAAGGTTATGATGTTATTAGACCAATAAATGCAAATGTTTTACCAGTGCACTGCTAGAAATTATATTGTGAACTAAACAATTTGGACACAGTTTAATACAGACACATCAGCTAAACGCTACTCGCCTATAAATGGAATCTTTACTTATAATACAGCTGAAGAGGGTCAAAAATCTGTACATAGAAGATATTAGAAAATAAAATGTTTGGGTTTTCATTATGTCGATAATAAAACACGTTTCAGCAGTATTTATAATATTTGTCTGTTTATCTGTGTCACTGTTTATTTAAACACTCATCATGCAAAAACAGCTGAACGGATCATCAAGATTTTTGGTATGTATGTAGTATGAGTCATAGGCTACTTTTTATCCAGAAATAATAAGAGCGAAGTCACGGTTGTCCACCACTATCACAGTAAATTGATAAATGTGATATTCTTTATCAAATCATTTTAACAGACATAAAATACCACACTGAGTCCGCAAAGAACAACAAGAAATGCATTGAGAACCTTGTAGAGATCAAATCCCTGCAGAAAGATGATGCCATCACGTGCATGCAGTGGGGGAACCCAGAACAGACGGAGATACTTATTGGGAAGAAGAATCAACAGGTAACAATTAAGTTATTAATTATCATTAGGCTGAGTTGCGGCTGACAGCTTAGCTTGAATACTCACAACAGCAGTATTTACCAAATTCCTTCTTTTCATTGTATAGTCTAATTCATATCATAAACAGTCAGTAGTTCAGTCAATCATAAACATCATACTACATTCTGTATGTAGCTATCTTGTATTATCTCTGGCTAATATTCTTTTGTAATTATTAACTTTACATTTAGATCAAGATGTGTACAAGTACATGCCTTGGAATTTGTCCTGGAACGAAACCAGGTTAAAATTTATCTGTTTGGTGTGCCTAAATAAATAAATAAATGAATAAATTCTGACATGTCATCAATTTCAGATACAAGTGTACTCAACAGAGAACCAAACTTTCACATCCCACACTACAGACTTTGCCCCCGGCCACATAGTGGGGCTTGGTCGCTGCCGGAGGAAGCTCCTCGCAGCCACCTCCTCAGGAGTGGTGCGTGTGTGGAGCAAGAAGGTGGATGAGCAAATACAAACCGGGGGCAAGTTGGATGTCATGAGGAGCTGTGCTGATGATGCAGAACTGTTTGTAACTGGTGAGGAATGTAGTGGTTTTTAACGTAGATGTGTCTTTGACAATAGACCATGTGTCTTCAAAAGACCAAGTGTCTTCCAAAAGATCAAGTGTCTTTGCCAAAAGACCATGTGTCTTTGACGATAGACCATGTGTCTTCAAAAGACCAAGTGTCTTTCAAAAGACCAAGTGTCTTCCAAAAGACCAAGTGTCTTCCAAAAGATCAAGCTGGATGTCATGAGGAGCAGTGCTGATGATGCAGAACTGTTCGTTACGGGTGAGGAATGGAGGGTTTTGGTCCTTTTCTCTTAGACTAAGTAATGGAAGCTTTTTGATTAGTAAACATCTTTGCCAGAAGCCCAAATATGTTTCTTAGTAAATGCTTTGGCAAAAAATCTGTTGACATTGCTAAATTTGCCAGAAATAATTGTCCATTTTAATTCTGCAATTACTTATTCTGGCCTCGTAACACAGCCTTACAGCTACCACGAGGTCAGAGGATTCAAATCTTCAATCTTGTAACCAAGTTTTTTTTGCGAATAAATTATTTTGTATTTTATGTTTGTGTCTGTGTCTTGTCTATGCATAATATGTATGTATTAACAAAAAAGTTATCTAGTAAGTAACCATGACACAAGCGTTTGCTTAGTATGGGGTTAGATGGCGCTGTGTGATATGTCCTGGAATATTTATTATTATATATCTGAACTAGTTCCTACTGATGCTGACAATGTTTTTTTCCAGCATAGCCATTTGTTTTAGGTTGATAAATTATCGAGACTTGGAACCGTTTTTTTCATAATCTTTTTGGCATAATAGCTCATTAAAATTTTATAACTTCCAGGTGGCGAAGAAAATGACGTGAAAGTATGGCGTATAGGCACACCCACCCCCATATTCGTTGGCAAGAACCTCCCACACGACTGGCTGCAACTGCGGCGCGCTATCTGGGTGTCGGGGGCGGTGTTCGCGCGGGGGGAGGGGGGCGCGGTGCTCGCTGCCGCCTCCACGCACGGATATGTCAGGTGGGAGTGAGCGAAGCGAGGGCTAAATTTTGACTAGCTATAGCTGAAAAAGTAGTGGTCGGATCTGAATGAAATTTGGCAAGCATATAAGTGAGTTTAATGTCTATATTGAGTGAAAATATTAGATGTTTTGGTCAAGTACTTGTCGAGATAATTTGAAAAGCACATAATATTCATTTCAGATTTATTCAGTAGCTTATATGTACTGACATTTGTATGTTTGCTGTACACCTGTACAACTGTAGTATAAACCTAATAAAGAATTGTAGTCGAAGGAATGAAATCGTCTTGATTATTAGTAATCAGCGTTTATAAAAACTAGTTTTTTATCCGTGGCTTCGCACGCGTTATTATACCTATAAACCTTCCGCTTGAATCACTCTATCTATTAATTATCTTTTAAAAACTGCATCAAAATCCGTTGTTTAGTTTTAAAGATCTAACATAGGTAGGTACATACATACAGACACAGGGACTAGGGACAGACGCGGGTAGCGACTTTGCTTAATACTATGTAGTGATAGTGAAGCGCCCGTAGCTCAGCTAGCGGAGGCAATCGCATGCGTGCACCAATGTTAAGCAAAGGTCGCCGCGGTCAGTACGCGGATGGGTGACCGAAAAGTGGCATTCCATTTTGGGCGCTTCCGTGGGTCGGATGAATTGTAGCTGCCGGCTGTTTGTCATAGTGCGGCAGTCGTTAAACCATGATAGAGGCCTTGATAAACAAACGATAAGAAGAAGAAGTGGTAGTGATGAAGTATGTATTTATTTTATTTCTTTATTTATGTTTACGTTACAGATTGTACGACACGCGCGCACAGCGGCGGCCCGTGCTCAACGTCGAGTTCGACAAGATGGCGGCCACTTGTATAGAGCAGAGCTTCGACGAGCGGTGAGTCATTTTTATTTATAACCGACTTCAAAAGATAAGATATGATATGTCTTTAATACACACCAAAAAAGTTACTTAATTAAAGAAATTTAAAACTAATTTAATGCACGTTGGGCGGCCTTAAGCGATTTCTTCCAGGCAAACTTTGGATGGACAGGATTTAGAATTATAAAAATGAGGTTATCAAATCTTCTGAAAGTTTTTTTGTGGGTATGTTATGTGATTACTCCGTCGTTTAGCAACCGATTTCAATCATTCTTTTTTTATTCGATGGGGATTGTTTCCCGCATAGTCACATATTTATAAATATCTGTTTTAATGTTTATGTCAACAACTATGTTCTTTTTACAATATATAAAAAAAACAAATATCATAAAAAACTGAAAACTAGTGGTGCCAGCTATCGGTGGTAGAGGCTACAAAGACAGGAACCTCCGGATAATACGCGCCGTGTCAAGAATCACTGCCTTCTGTATCTGGCCCTTAACACAACCTTCCAGAGAATTAGTGCGGCATATTCGCTCTGCGAAAAAGCACTTTAATAAAGATTTAAAAAAAAAAAACCTTCCAGAGAGAGCCTCTTGAGGTTTTGATCGAGGCTTTACGCTATATTAATGTGATTATTATAGAGTATGTATGTTTGTTTGTTGACAGCCAGTTCCTGGTGGGCTTCGGGCGAGGCCAGCTGCACCAGGTGGACCTCAGGGTCGGGAGACCAGACAAGGGATTCAAGGTCAGTATTATCACTATCACTCTATTGAGTGACTCCCCCGCAGAATTAATTCGTTAGAGGAGTTCTATTGTGCAGATACATCGTGGTGGGCGCCCAGGTCCTTCCATGGAAGACACATGTCCTCGGATATTGTGGTCCTCAAATGTCTTTTCCTTCACCGCTAAGGGAATGCAAAACCACACATAACTTGAAAATACAAGTCATTGGTGTAGGGCCGGATTCGAACCACTGTGCGTCTGGATTAAAAGCACACACTAGAACGGCTTAGCCACACTCACTTTACAAATACAAATAGTTTATTGGTCAAAAACACAAATTTAAAAATCCTACCTATTGTGTGTTGCGGACCTGTTCCCCGCGCACTATAATCCAGCGATCATCAAAGCGAGACTGAATCGGTTGTTATCGGGTAAGCGCGCTCCACGGTGAAGCCACCGCGGAGGGCGCGGGAAAAAACCGCTCCGTGAGTTCTTAGCGATATTAGTTACAAAAAAATTTTATGCAGGATATGCAAACTTAATAATATTATTTGTGCAGGGCTGCGCGGGCGCAGTGACTAGCGTGGCCCCGGTGCGCGGCGCGGGGGAGCGCCTCGTGGTGTCCGCCTCGCTCGACAGACACCTGCGGGTGCACAACCATGATACCAAGCAGCTGGTGTACAAGGTAACTTTATCTAACTTAACTTCAAATTTTGTTGTAAATACCGGCTAGCACTCACGTCAATAATTATGCCGATAATTAGCTGACAAGTTTCGGAAAACTAAGGTTTCAATCATCAGGAGGATGAGTCAGCACGCGCGTCCCGGTTGGCCGCCTCGTAAGTGCTAGCCGGTATTTACAACTAAATTAATCATGCCTTACGGAAACTATAATACAGTAACTTAATTTTATCATTACATTGATTCGTATTTCCTCATGACTGAGGGTCGTGACTCCCCCTCAGAATTCATTCGCTAGGGGAGTTCTCTTGTGCAGGTACATCGTGGTGGGCGCCCAGCTCCTTCCACGGAAGACACATGTCCTTGGATATTGTGGTCCTCAAACATGTCGGTTTCCTCACGATGATTTCCTTCACCGCTAAGTGTAAATCTACACATAACTTGAAAATACAAATCATTAGTGTAGGGCCGGATTCGAACCAGGGTGCATCTTGTTGAAAAGCAGACACTAGAACCCTGAGCCACACTCGCATTGTGTGAATGAAAATAAATAATTATGACCTTAATATCTTTCTTTATTTCCAGCAATACCTAACGTCAAAGCTATCCTGCGTGTTAGTGCAAACAGAGACGTCCACCCCTCTACAGAACGCGACAGAAATCAAGGAAGAGGGCATTAAAGAAGAGGAAGATAAAGAAGTGGTGGCAGAGAACCTGGACGATATATTCGAGAAGATGGAGACGGTTGGGTGAGTGGTTGGACCTGGTGTCAATAGAATAGAATATATCTTTATTTTTCTATGTCTATCTCTCTCTCTCTCTCTGTGAGTCGTATTTCCTCATGACTGAGGGTCGTGACTCCCCCGCAGAAATAATTCGTTATGTCAATAGAATATTTTATTTTTTATCTCTAATGTACATTATAATATAATGTGTATATTGGTTGGTTTAGCAGCTACAAGCGCCACCTAGTGAGCGGTTTTATTACTTTTATTATTTCAGATCTGAAAATAGCCAATTGAACAAATTATCGATATTATTTCTTTTTTTCTCTTTAAAATAAAATATTCTTCTATTTATGTCTTAATTTGTAGACAACTCTACTTATGTATATGCTGAAAGTTTATTTTGCTTTGTTAGTATTTATTTAATTGTTGGCTATATATTTGCGATTCATTTCAATACATACCTAATACTATTAAATTAGATACATATATTTTATTTATGAAAAAAAAACCTACTGAATCAAATATTTTACGGTCTCACAAATAAGTATACTTACCTAGTTTTCACTAAAAAAAAGATACAATTTCCTGTTTGTTATTTTCCAGTGAAACGACAAAGAAGAAGAAGAAGATAGAAGAGGGTGACGGAGAAGACATCGAGCGGAAGAAACTCAAACCATCCACAGAGGGCAGCACTGCAGGTAACTTATCTTCTTACTAGCAGTGCCCCGCGGTGTTACTCGCGTTAACCCGGGATAAAAAGTAGCCTATGTTTTAAACCGGGGCTTAATCTACCACCATATCAAATTTCATCCAAATCGGTACAGCCCATACAAACAGCCCTGCTAAAACGTGTTCTGTTATTTTTTTAAATATTTTCAATGTACAGATTTTTTTAAATGAAAAAAATGAGCTGAAAATTATTTATTATTTTTTTTACCCTCTATCTTTATTATATGTATATATAGATTGGTCGTGGACAGTCGTTAAACCATGTCAGAGGCCCTTAGGGCGGCTTGATAAACTCTCGACACTAGAATTGGAAAATAATAATTGTACTGCCACTTGTTTTGAAAGTACATATTTTTATTTAAAAAAATGTGTTGTAGCAGATTAATTTTTTCTTTGTGTTATGGTTGTTTGTTGGTGTGTGTTTTTTATATTAATTTTCTTTCTATTTTTATTTGTAGATACAACAGAAGACGCGATAGTCCAACTCCTGCGAAGCACGGAGAAGACGAAGAGAAGACGAGAGAAGAAGAGGAAGGAGAAAAAGGCCAAGAGCGTGTTCCATAATGCTTGAATAATAATGTAATATAGAATTTAATGTATTTAGTTGGTGTTTTATTTCAGCAGTACATTATTATTGTTCTTCCTTGATTCTTCATTTCTTATACATATACCGTCTTATTACAAAACGCGGTTTAAATTATTAGTCCAGGACTTTGAAAATAAAAAGTGGGTTCCTGTTGTTCAGACATGACCAAAGAATACTATACAAGCAATCAAAATGTCAACAAAAATTGGAACTTTGATTAAACATTGGTACATTTTGTCAGTTTGTCAATTACCTATGACGGTAGACAGACAATTTTCGAACAACTATAACGAACTTAGTCTAGGCTTATATTTAAACCACGTTTTGTAATAAGGCCCATTGTCTTGACAATTGAAAGCTTTTAATAATATATTATAAAAAAATAAAGCTAAGTTTGACAGTTGAAGCCATCTCATTTACCTACCTGGTTACATATAAATTAGGTGCGAAGTTGAACTTCGTATTCATTTTCTTAAAGATTTCCAAGCGTTGTTTTATTTTGTTCGAAGTAGGTATGTACATAACATTATGGTTAGATTTTCTTTTCTATTGTAAAGTACCTAGTTTGGCGATTCAGCGAGGTAACGCCGCCGCAGGCACGTTGCCCGCAGATTCCAATTTTAGTTTGGTATATTATTTGCAAGGTTGTATATATTTTAGATTATATAGTTGTTAATTTATAGTTTTTTAAGTTTATTATAAGGTTTAGTTTCTAATCAGTTACTATTATTTCCCTATATGTTTTACCTAGTAAGAATAAATAAAAACCCCAAAATTATTATTAAAACTAGATATATTAATTATAGCAACAACTACATACTATCTATAGACTATGAAGTACCAGGGTACCATAACCACTCAGAAGTCGAGATCCTCGTGCGAGAAGTGTATGCGTCTGGCGGGCAGCTCCCACACGCGCAGCACGCTGTCCGCGCCGCCGCACGCGATGCGACACGACCTGCCACAAACGACAAATTAAAACTTACTTATGAATGTGGCGCTGTGACCCTGAGGGCATCCTGGCCTCCGACACAAAGAGACGCCACTCTTCTCGGCTCTGCGCCATCTCCTGCCACTCGGTAGCATGGAGTTGTTGCAGATCCTCCTCTATCTGCTCCCTTCAAGTACGCTTTCTTCAGAGCACGATCCTCTCCCATCCTTTCCATGTTTTCCATTAAAACTGGTGTAGAAAAATTTGGTGGCGCCACTGTACTACTTGTTCAGTTTATTGACCTTTTTCTGAACATTACTCATTGTGATCATGAAAATAAGAAGTACTTACGTAAACATTTCTTATTATTAATTTTATCTAGTTGTAATAATCAGTTCACTGTATTAATTGTAATACAGTGATCGACATGTACATGTAGGTGCTCGTATGTACCAACCATATGAGTCTGATACGTTACTGGCAATCCAATTTACCTTGTCATAAAAGTATTTCAAGAGTAACAAATGCCAAGGTATGTTACTAATGTAACAAGTACCTAAGTTCGGTCTTCAAGTCGAGAGTGAATCGGTTTCTTATAGGCAAGCACGCTAGAACGTAGATTATAACGTTGCTTAACATCAGGCGAGTTGTAGTCAAGCGTAAGCCTATCTAGTTTAAAAAAAAGTATCATAACAAGCTATATAGGAGTTCACCCGCTCTTGCTGCTTGGATCACAAGTATTACACATAACCCAGAATTGCAGCATGTACCTATCCAGAATTCCCGCAAAAATACAAGAATATACCTTGTCTTAAAAGTATTTCTAGAGAAAAATTACCAGGGTCCCATAAAATCTTGGTATGTTAAAGTGGTAAAGACACTACACTACATAATCACTCTGTATAGTACCTTCCAAACTTATAACAAAAGGAAAACTACCAGAAAATCCCAATCAACTATAGACTCAATGTTACTAGGAAATCATAACAAGCGAGGAGCTCACCCGCTCTGGTTGACATCTATGGCAGTAGCGCTGCCCCCCTCCAACCCCGCCACCGGCACGCGCTTGCCGCTCGACACATTGTACAGTATCACTCCACCTTGGCCAGCTGTTGGGCCAGTGCTTTGCCCGCTGGTGCCAAGGACACACACGCACGGGTAGGTGGGGAGGCAGGCGGCGCACGATATTGGCGCGTCTATGTGGTATACCTGTGGATATTCAGATATTACTTTTTAATCTACTTCTGTCAATGTTGTTCTGTTTATGTTGAATATGTTATTGTTAAGTATACATTATATTTTCTCGTTTTGAATACCCCGTCTTTTATTTTTTCTATCTACTCCTCTCCATCCTACGGTTGCCTGGAAGAAATCGCTGTTAGCGATTAGGCCGCCAGTTGTGGCCCTATTTTTCAAGTTTTTTGTGCTTCTGTTTGTTTATTTTATGTGTGTGTTACAATAAAGTGTTTTAGGTATCTATCTACCTATTTGTCTGTACTACAGGCGGAAGAAGCATTAGGTATCTACTAATATTATAAAGATGTAGGTATGTTTGTTTGTGACGAATTGGTTCAAAACGCACGGTATCGATTTGGATGAAGTTTGGTATAGAAGTAGATTAGACTCTGACTGGACTAAAACATAGGTTTTTTTCTGAACAAATGTAAATCTGTCACTATGAATGTTTTACTTTCTTTAAAAGTACAATACTAACTTTAAGCGGGCAGCTCTGGCGTACATCGTACAGCCGCAGCTGCGAGTCTATAGAGACGGACACGAACACTCCCGGCCGCTGCCCGCTGAACGACACCGTCAGCACGCTTGCCGAGTGACCCTCCAGCACCTCGTACACTGGGTCTACCGCGTCGCCTTCTACCGCCTGGGAACACAGGAACTCATGTCAGTTGTTGAATATAATCAATTGTGTGGATGGCTAATTAAATCCGAAACGCGTAAACAACATACGCGAATTACACGTGAGTGAAAACCGTTTAGTTAACATATCTACACTATTACAACAGAGGTCTCAAAAACCACAAAAACTACTTAATAAATATTTTACTAAAACTAGTAAGTAATAGTAGGTAGTAGTATAGGTTCTGTAAAACTGTGGAACACTCAGCTTGCCTTTCTGTTTCCCGCAAACTATGTTCCAGCGATCTTCAAAGAGCATAAAAAATGTTAGAACCGAAGACGTATCGATTACTACTAATCGGTTCAAATGCAGACTCTTCGGATACAAGAACGAAGACGAAACTCCTTGCTCGAAAATAGATACCGAAGCAGGTGACGTCAGACGCCGCCATCTTGCGAGATCCGTTGATGTTCTAACAAAGAAACAAACAGATCCCACCAACCTGTGCAGTGTGAGTCCTGCATAACAGCAGGGCCCCGCTGCTAGTGCCGACCACAAATATATCAGTGTCCACTCTCTGCTCGCTCGGTCGCAGCACAGACGCCTTGATAAAGTCGAAGCAGGTGACGTCAGGCGCCGCCATCTTGCGTGACCCGTTGATGTTGTAACAGACAACGTTCTCGAATATCTTGACGTTGGCGTTGACTTGCCAAACGTTGATGGTTCCGTCGCTGCCGGATGAGATCAGAATCTGGTCGGAGGCGCCGCGACGTTTGCCTGCAAATAATAAATAGGTATATATTTCAAGACCATCTAGACACTGTACTGACGCTGTATCTTATATCTCACCATTATTGAGAATGAGCATGCTCAGAAAGGCTTATATTACTGAGACTTAGATATTTCACTATCTGTTTCATATTGTGACTACATCTTCCTTACTGTACCTATCTTAATGTCACTATATCTTATTCTCAGTATCTTACTGACACTGTCTCGTATATCTCACCAGTATTGACAATGTGCATGCTCAGGAAGGTGTTGGCGAGCGGCGGCGGCGCCCACAGCAGGCGGGAGACGCGGCGCGAGCCGTGCGCGCCGGGCGGGCCCGACAGCACCACCAGCTCCGTGCTGGGCGGGCGCAGGTCGCACACCACCACCTCGCCCGCGCTGGAGCCGTATGCGAGGAGAGCTGCCACTGGAAGTCACATTATTTACTAGTGGGTGCTCGCGGCTTCGCTCGCATTAAGAAGTAAAACTTGCATCCCCTATTTCACCCCTTTAAAAGTGACATTTCCAAAAATCCTTTCTTAGCGGATGCCTACGTCATACATCTATCTGCATGCCAAATTTCAGCCCAATCCGTCCAGTAGTTTGGGCTGTTCGTTGATAGATCACTATATCAGTCAGTCAGTCACCTTTGAGTTTTATATATTTAGATTATTATTTACTAGTGGACGTACTCGCATTATTTCAGGATAAAAAGTATATTAGCCTATGACTCTATTGACACTCCCAGAACCTTAAACTACCTACATACCAATCATCATGACGATCCCTTCAGCCGTTTTGTGTGATACGCAACCAAATAAACAGACAAATAGAATAGATGTGTAGGGCTTTTGATATCAAACGTATAACCTGTTAAAGGCCGCTTTTGTAGGTCTAAAGCATCAACTTAGGTATACGATTTTAAAACCAGCTGTAAGTATATCTTTATAACTAGAGTTAATAAATAGTTTAAAAACACTGCGCGGAGCATAACAGTACTCGTACTGCCTACGGAATAGCACTTTACGCATAACTTTTAAGGGTGACTTTAATATAAAACAAATACAAATTTTGTAAATTCGCGAAAAACTTTTCTGTTCTGTGTTCTCAACACATTTAATCATGGGGCGATGAGCTTTTTGTATGGAACAGTATTTTTTTTCGCGAATTGCCTATAGTCGTGGAGCAATAGTTGATGTTTTTGACATTCTAAAGCCGCTCTTCAAAGATATTTCGTCAGCAGCCAGCAACCCTAAATAAGAATAGAATAGAATAACATTTATTGAGACAGATTTACACACACTCAACAGCAATATTTCAAACAGAGACAGTGTTTGATTTGTATAAAGTGACTGTTAATGCTCGAAAATATATAATGCTAGCATACAACGCCAGGACAATGGTAATGTTTATCTAGCTAGGTGGCGTAGATAGATTACGGATCGTTTACTTATTTATCTTGTTTATTTATTATATCTTCTGTGTAATTTTTAGGTTTTGGTAATAATACATATCTACAATAAACAGCGCAGAACACAGGAATTATTGGCTTAGAGAAGTAAGAGGCTTTTTGCCCTATAGCATAGAATACAATATTGTGGGAGGCCTATAGTGGGTCTCGTAATGCTGATGATGATGATGAATCCTATATAATATTTCTTAAACTCTTACCTGACGGGTGGTATTGCAGAGCTGAGACGCAGCTCTTCTCGGTGATGTCGAGCGAGTGCTTCACTTCACTGGAGCCATGATGCCGGCTGTACACCCTGCAATAAACTAGAAGATAATTTTGTAATTGTAAACGCAACAACAACAGGCAAGTGTTGTGGTGTGTGCTAGTTTACGTCTGCTTTTCCTTCTGACGCACCTTGGTTCAAATCTGGCCCTATATCAATGACTTTTTTTTAGTTATGTCTAGATTTGCTCTCATATAGCGGTGAAGGAAAACATCGTGAGGAAACCGATTTGTTTGATGTCCACAATATCCAAGAACATGCGTCTCCTGCGGAAAGTTTTGGGCCCCCACGGATTTAAGCGATTACAGGAACACACTTCAGCAGTTATTAGATTTTTGCCTGTTAATCTGTTTGTCCATTTATTTGTGTGCGCATCACACATAACGGCTTATAGTTTATGTATATTGTTGACTTAAAACAAATTATTAATAAAATGTTTATATGTTTAATATCCGTTTTTATTACCAAATAATTCGTGCGAAGCCGCGGGCGTCCACTACACGCGTTGAACATAAATGTATGTACCTGACGAGGCCGGCGTGCGTGCACCACTCCTCGTGGTGCGAGCTCCCGAGCGACACGGCCAGGGACGCGCCCGAGGAACTCCACGACAGCGCCAGCACTGACGTGCACTGGTCTCCGCTGCCGACGCCTGGAAGAACATTCACATCATCATTAATGTATGTATTCATATTTAAATATTATAGTTTTTTATAATTTTTATTATTTGTTGTTATAGCGGCAACGGAAATACATCATCGATGAAAATTTCAGCTTTCTAGCTATCACGGTTTATGAGGTACAGCCTGGAGACAGACAGACAGACAGACAGCGGAGGCTTAGTAATAGGGTCCCGTTTTACTTTTTGGGTACGGAACCCCGATAAAAAATAAATAAAAAACCTTCTTTTTCAAAAGCAAGTCAACGATCCGCCTTACCCGGCGCATCGTGCACCTTGATCTCCTGGAGGAGCTTGGCTTGCACCGCCTCCTCCTCCTCCTCGTCTGAGGAGCACTCCCTCAGCTCCTGCTCCTCATCCAGCTGCTGCAGCATCGAGGGCACCACGCGCCGGAGAAACTCGTTCAGACCTGGACAATGTATTTCCTCATGACTGAGGGTCGTGACTCCCCAGTAGAATTAAATCGTTAGGGGAGGTCTCTTGTGCAGATACATCGTGGTAGGGGACCTGAACCTTCCACGGAAGACACATGTCTTCGAACAATTAACATTTACAGTACAAATGATTTATTTACTTTAAAGATTACATAAAACATTACACTTATACATAGTTATGGAGTTACAAAATCTCGTTTTTTAAAGGTTGGATTGTGCTCTTGTGAGTCCTGCACTAAGTACCGAACTTGCATTGCAGGCGCCCACATGTAGGATGACTTGTAAGCTTTGAAAAAATAGCAGTGACTTAAAATTAATAATAAATAAATTAGCCTTTGCGGCTGAACTTATTATAACAATGATTTTGCTTGCAAGTGTTTACTTTATGACAGTTTCTTTCCTTTTTACATTAGTTAAATATGGCGGTGACATACCAACATTAACTAAGTTCGCATGCGAATCACCAGTCTGCTAGGGAGTTTTAGAGCCCTAAGGGCCTCTGACGTGGCTCCACGACTTGCACTATAACAAACATCCAGGACCTACAATTTAACGAGTCACCCTACCCGCAGTTGCGCCAAATGGAATAGCATAGTATGTAATTAAACATAGAGAGCGAAATTTTTGTGCGCGACGTTCGCCGTTGTTCTCATAAGAATTCTCATTCTATTATTATTATCAATATATTGTAGAAATTTACCAAAGCGCATAAACATTTTCAATTCGTTAACTCCGCGAATCTAAACCATAAATGAAATATAAATAATGAAATGAAATATATGTATATATATATATATATATATATAATTTGACTCAAGTGTCCATAGGCGACGATGACTGCTTACCATCAGGCAAATCGCCTGCTTTTTTGCTACTTTTTTATAAAAAAAAAATATGAATGAATCCTCTGATCACGCAGGATAGAAGTTAAATTCTTAGCTCAGCTTGGAAGTGACAGCTATATATATAAAACTCAAAGGTGACTGACTGACTGATATACAGATCGATCTATCAACGCACAGCCCAAACCACGGGACGGATTGGGCTGAAATTTGGAATGAAGGTAGATGTTATGACGTAGGCATCCACTAAGGATTTTTGGAAATGCCACTTTTAAAGGTGTGAAATAGGGGATGTAACTTCTTAATGCGAGCGAAGCCGCGAGCACCCACTAGTGATATAATAAGCTAAACACCTTGGTTAATGGTTATATGAAGTATGTTATATTTATAGCGCTAATCAGCTCTACTATAACATTTCCAAAAACTGAATATTAAATACATTGAATTAAATAGTTTAAACGCGTAGGAAAACTGAATGCTATATTTTGTTATCACAAGTTTGCGCGATTCAGAAAGCTAGTGTTCAGTGCAAAGCGCCATCTAGTGAACGGCCGGGGAAGACGGCTAACAGGGGTTTCGGCCGCTTTTGAAAAGGCCACGGAGCGATTTCCAGATCTTTAATTTAAACAAAAGTATTACAAAAAGCACACAACCATATTCTTCTGTAACGTAAGTCTCACATCTGGGAGACGACTCTGGCCTTGTCACACTGTCTCACGACTAGCACAAGGCCAGTTCACGAAACATATTGAAAACTTCATTGCCTGCATACGTCAACGAAAATATTTTGTATTTGCATTTTTATAAACCAACCTTTTTCCCACAGGTAAATAAATATCCATCTAGGGAACTAGAGTGGAAGAAGGGCTGACAGAGTAAAGTTATATATCGTACTAGAAATAATAATATACAAATTGAATACTACGGATAATTACTTAACTAAGTAAAAGTTTTTATTCATACATACCCTAGGTACAGTAGGTTCTAACAAAAAGAAACTCTCAGAACACTTGATAACCTCCTTTTTTTCGAAGTCCGTTAAACACTGTATCTGACTGACTACACTTTATTGTTTCAGTGACGTAAACAGTTTTTCAGCGAGGCACGCATGTAACGGCTTAATCCAGCAGTTCTTTCCTTCTCGCTATAAAATATTTCACCCAGAAATAACTTCCTAAATCTCCATAATGATGACGATGATTAGTGCTATGCGATTTATCAATGTTAAGCAAAGGTCGACGCAGTCAGTCTTTGGATGGGTGACCGAAAAGTGGCATTCCATTTTGGGCACCATGGGTCGAATGACACGTTAAATTGTAGGTCCCAGCTGTTTATCTAGTACGGCAGTCGTTAAGCCATGTCAAAGGCCCCTAGGGCGGGTCGATAAACTCTCGACTCCAGAATTGGCCACTCTCATTCGATAAGAAGGAGATTATGACCAACCACGTGCAAACGTTGTCTACGAGTATTGGAGGGGAGCAACGGGTCTACAATCTAGCGCGCTTGCCTAGAAGAAACCGGTTTACTCTCGACTTACAGACGAATAAAGAATAGTTCGAGGGGAATAGAGATATAGATGTACCTAATAAATGATAAAAAAACAGGTAGGGACAATTGCACTTTATTTTTGCTTCCTTATGATTTTTTATTAGTTGTTTTATTTAATTGGAGTAAGATATGAAAAAAAAACAGTGAGTAGGTATAACTATAACCAAGCGATCTTTAAGGCGAGAGTGAATCGGTTCTTATCGGGTAAGCACACTCCATCCTAGGCATTGATCTCCATTAGTACAAGTAGTAGTAATGGAGGTCAGTGATCCTAGGCCATAGCTTGCTTTCCATCAGGCAAACTAAGGGCAAGTGCAAACTTGTTTTAGATAAAAAAAATGTTTAATAATACTACTAACCAGGCGGTAGATATTCCCTCAGTATATCGTCCTGTGCGTTCAGTTCCTCTGGCGTGGCACTGGCGCCGCAGTCGCGCGACAAACTCGTTTGCGACCCGACTCCCGACTCGCTAAAGTCGCCCGTCTGTGTCGCACTAGTAGTCTCGGATCGCTTGCGACTGCTGATCGAGTCGAAGCCGACCGCTTCGCTGTCGTAGCCGCTTAGGTTTGACATGGTTTAGGTCTAGAATAAAAGATAAATTTTACTAAATACTAGCTGACCCGGCGAACTCTGTTCCACCTTAGAGGCAATAAATAAGCAGATTTTGGATTTTATTCAATTTAATTTAAAAAAAAAACGGTTAATAAGTATCCTATGTCCGTTTCCTGGTTCTAAGCTACCTCCCCACCAATTTTCAGCTAAATCCGTTCAGCCGTTCTTGAGTTATAAATAGTGTAACTAACACTTTCTTTTATATTTATAGATTTCAGGACATTTCATACAGCGCCCCCTAGCCCCATACATATTTGCCTCTACCTGCATAGTAAGGACAGCGAGACTATGGAACTCTGTAGCCTTGTTCCCAGAAAATTATAGCCCAGGGGTCTTTAAATCCAGAGTAAATAAATAGGTTTGTTCTAAGCGTGCTACATCTTAGACTACACTGGTGCTTAACATCAGGCAGGCTATAGCCAAACGCAAGCATTCTTCTTCTTGAGGTGCCATCTCCTACCGGAAGTCGGCGAAATTGGGATCTGTGCTCAGCTTAATTCACGTCCTGAGATATTTATTTATTTATGCTGTACACAATACAATATTACATTTTAGAACTAATTCTAAAAAAAATATTGTGTCAAAGATTCTTGAGCCATGAGGTTCTTTCTCTGCCAGGCGGTCTTCTGCCTTGGATTTTTAGCTGGAGCAGCTGGTACTTTTCGTTGCGCATTATTTGACAAAATACTGTTTACGTCGTTTTACAGTATTTAAAACCTCTACTTTTTTGTTTACCAACTGCAACACTATTTTTTACATGAAATAGGCTCACGCTTGACTACAATTTGCCTGATGTTAAGCAACGTTATAATCTACGATCTAGGCCGCTTGCCTAGAAGAAACCGGTTTACTCTCGACTTGAAGACCGACAAATATAGTTCAAGGGGAATAGAGATTCGGGCAAGGAGTTCCACAGCAAAACGGATATAATACATATATACTTTAATGGTAGAATGTACTTACTCTGCTATAACACGTTCCCTTACTCTTATAAATGCTTGTTTTTCTTGAATAAGTGGAAAATTCAATTCCTGATGTTTACAAAATATTCATTTGTTTGACGTTACCATGGCAACCCGTTTTCTTTTTTGACGGTTTTCAAAGATAGTTCTAATAATGGTTTGGTAAAAAGTAATGTTATAGTCAATTTATTTATCTATACTATTATTATAAAGCTGAAGAGTTTGTTTGTTTGTTTGAACGCGCTAATCTCAGGAACTACTGGTGCGAATTGAAAAATTCTTTTTGTGTTGAATAGACCATTTATCGAGGAAGGCTTTAGGCTATATAACATCACGCTTCAACTAATAGGAGCGAAGAAATAATGGAAAATGTGGAAAGAACGGGGAAAATTATTCATCTTTGAGGGCTTCCGTTGCGTGCGCTGCGAAAACGGTTCAAGATATCACAAAAATATGTATGAAAGAATTATTTCTCTTAAAATAATCTAACAAAATGTCTTCAACAATATATGTCTCATCTTTTAAGGTTAACTCACTAGAACCGTTTTTATGGTAATAACTATTACACGCGGACGAAGTCGCGGGCACCAGCTAGTTCTTAATAAAAAAACAATATACTTAAGCCTACATACTATTTTATAGCCAATATTCAATAAAAACGGTACTTACATTTTTTTTTTGTAACAGCTGTAAAGATGGTCTAAATATTATATTACTCTATGGTCTAAGTGCTCCAACCGTAGTAAATGTATGTAAGTGCCCAGAATACTATTTTTTACAAGGTAAAATGTCATTTTGAGTGCTTCTGTAGGTCGGATGACATTTTATTTATTTATTACATCAGTACAAGTCTTACAGACTAAATCCAATGCGGCTGCCTTAGTTAAATATATCTATATTACATAACATTCGTTATTTACATGGCTATTATTTTAATTGATTGACATTTTATTTTATTTATTTATAATGGTACACAAAACAGAATGTGTTCCCAAATAAGCTAAGTATACATTCAAAACTGACATGTTTAATAATAGGACCCTATTCTTTGTACAACAAACTGTAAGCTATGTCAGAGGCCCATAGGGCAACTTTAAAACTTCTTAAACTTTTGAGGGTGGCTTTAATTTAAAAAAGACGCAAAACATAATTGTTTCTTAAGTAATTTTCCAAGGGTCCTAAATGGTATATTATAATACTCTATGTTCTTAAATACATCATTCCATGAAATGGTCAATCACTGCCGCCTCGGTTGAGTTGGTGAACAGGTGTGCGAGTGAGAGCGTTGCGTGCATGCAGTATGTGGGAAAGAGATGAAAGATGGAAGCATTTTTAGAGCGATAGGGGATCGGATTTACTTATAGCTTTAATTTATTTCTAGTCAAAAGGTTATCAGTTAGTTACTAATACCCTATAGATATTTAGTTAACATACTATCTTGATTCTTATAAACCTCTTTAATTACGTCAAGGAATGAAACAAACGAGGATAACAAGGCAAACATTTTAATTAATTTTCCACTTCATTTGATAATTACATCTATTTGGGTCAAAATATTCACAAACTTCATTTCATTCTTCTCCTTACTTTGGTCTATTCTCACTGCGGAGTCGTTAACTGAAACAAACAAATATTTATTTTGTAGATAGATAAAACTTTTTATTGTAACAGACACACAAAAAAAAACAGAAAAGTAAAAGACTTAAAAAATAGTGCTACAAGTGGCGGCCTAATCGCTAACAGCGATTTCTTCCAGGCAACCGTAGTATGATAAGGAGTCGATAGAAAACTAGACGACGGCGTGTTCAAGAAGGAGAATCAACATAAAAACGATATTTTATTTATTATTTCATGGAAAAAACTAGAAATGAGAGAGAAAGAAAAAACAGGCGAGTAGTCAAGCGTAAGGACTTTTACTTGCTTAACGGTGAATATTATAATCCAGCGATCTTCAAAGCGAGACTGAATCGGTTCTTATCGGGTAAGCACGCTCCATCTTATGGCATAGCCTTCGCTTACTATCAGGCAAGCTATGGCCAAGTGCAAACCCGTTCTAGTTAATAATATAACCCAGGGGTCTTCAAATCTAGAGTAAATAAGTTTCTTCACTTGAGCAGTCACTAAGCTAACAGAGCAGTCACTAATCTAACAGAGCAGTCACTAAGCTAACAGAGCAGTCACTAAGCTAACAGAGCAATCACTAAGCTAACAGAGCAGTCACTAAGCTAACAGAGCAGTAACTAAGCTAACAGAGCAGTCACTAAGCTAACAGAGCAGTCACTAAGCTAACAGAGCAGTCACTAAGCTAACAGAGCAGTCACTAAGCTAACAGAGCAGTCACTAAGCTAACAGAGCAGTCACTAAGCTAACAGAGCAGTTACTAAGCTAACAGAGCAGTCACTAAGCTAACAGAGCAGTCGAATTAATAACATGTTTATCTGATTCAATATCTACCTGCGCGTGCTTGGTGCGGCGCGAGGGCTCGCTGGCGGTGGGCGGCGGCGGCGGGCCCTTCTTGTCCAGCTCTTCCAGGTACGACATCATGATCGCCTCGCGCTCCTCCGGGATGTGATCCAGCGCCGTGTATCTGGAATAGTACACACACGTGAGCAAGTGACTTCTTCGTTTTTAATGACAGCCTAGTACTTTTTACTCTTACACGAAACATTAAGTCCCCTTTATCAGTCAACTAGTGAATGCCCGCGGCTTAGCTCGCAGCGTTCGGGATAAAAAGTAGTATAATTTTATTTCTACGGCTAAGGTTGTTTTGTTCAGATAAAAAGTAGCCAATATGTTCCTCTTGGGACCTTATACTACACTAGCAGATATAGTTTTGGAATAATAATGAGACTCCACTACCGACTAGAACCTACCGCGATGTCCCTTCGCCCCGGCAAGGACGGGTGTAGCGGGCAAGCGAGCAATACTCTTGTGCAATTCCGGCCCAGACTGCAGTCCACAGGTCGAGTGTACCCACCTCGGTACGAGTACAGTTCACCAGGCATAAGGTGTACCAGTAGGCTTATGAAGCTTCTCATGGTTTTTGTCGACAAAAATCGATATGATTCTACATCTCTACCAGAGCTAACATGCGGTCCCGACGCTTATGTCGACATAAAGCGTCACAATATGACAAATTATTCAGCGTAATTTTATCGTCTCAATACGAGATCAACTCGATTTAGCGCAACATAAGTCTGCAGGACCACATGTTTTGTACTTGCAGACCTGTTACTATCTGGTCACCTGTCTTCTGCAATGTATGTGACCCTGGCAGCCAGGTATGTGTCAACTGACCTGGCCGAGTGCTTGATAGCCTGGTGTATCTGCGCAAGCGCGGCGTCGCTCTCGCGCACGGCCGCGAGCGACTTGTGCGTGATGCCGCGACTCTCCACCAGCAGCTGTCTGAATGCAGTCTTGGCGGCGCTCTGCTTGTCACGCTGGTAGTCGCGGAACTCGCGCTCCATCTGGAAGAGTCATTTATAGACATTAAATAGGTATATACACGCATCGGCGATACAAAGAATAGATCAGTACATAAATAGATCGACGCAGATAGCACATACAAAGGGAGGCCCTATACCCAGTAGTGGGATCCCAAGGGCTGTGGATGATGATGATACACATATACATAGGTACAATAAATCTGCTAAAACACAGCCCCAACTCAGCATAATGCTGATTATTTGGAAGCAACCAGCGCTGGTCTTGCGTTAGGACCGGCAGGTGACGTCACGCACGTAGTTACATCGAGCACACGGGAACAAAATGTAATCATTTTGTTCGGGGGTTTTCAATTGACGTCGTATAGAAATACGACTTGAAGAGAAAGAAGCATTAGTAGAAGATAAATTGCCAGAAGTAAAAAAGTTGTGTGTTGTTGAGAACTCCCCTAACGAATTAATTCTGCGGGGCAGTCACGACCCTCAGTCCTGAGGAAATACGACTCAAGAGAGAGAGAGAGAGAGAGACAAGTGTTGTCGCCATATTTTCTACACATTTTAGTCGAGGCTTTTCAAATGAACCAAAACTTATTGGTCGGGGGTTTTCTTGTTCTTTCTATGGAATGAGAGTGGCCAATTTTGGTATCGAGTGTTTATCAAGAGGTTTTCAACTGGCCAGTTTTGAGAGTGGCCAACTCTGGTGACGAGTGTTTATCGAGAGGTTTTCAACTGGCCAACACGGTTGAGAGTGGCCAACTCTGGTGCCTAGAGTTTATCATTTGGCCAGTGTATAGTGACCTGCTTCTCGCTGGCGTAGACGGGCGTGGTCGGGTCCGCCTTGAGCTGGTCGCGCACGTGCTTCCAGTGCGCGGTGCAGGTCACGTTGAGCGCGGCGAGCGTGGCGCGTAGCTTGTCTCGCCGCTTCGACGCCAGCGACGACGTGTGCTGGCTGAACAGACGCTCCTGGAATATATGAAGTATATTTTATGGTCATTTTTATACGTACAGCGACTCAACAGAGGTTATTCTTATGGTTAGGTTCGGGTATATTAGTATATTAGATTTTCAAGATTTTTTAATACAAATAATTTATTTATAACTCCATAGTTACAAGTCAGAAGTAGATAGATATACACGTGTTGTTTACAATAGTAAACTTAATGAAATTGAAAAGTATTGTATAAAATGGGAATTGCTCAGAATGGGTTCGCTTCGCACTGACCATAATTGCCTGATGGTAAGCGTTCATTTTTGTCAAAGATAGACCGAGCTTACCCAATATTAACCGATTCATTCTCGTTAAGCAGATCGCCAGATTTCGATTTTCGCGGGAACAGGAAATCAGGTAGGGACTTTCATAACACCAAAGGTTTCTCTGGGCACGCTTGTTTTCTGACGAACGGCCGGAGTACTCGTATTACGACTTCACCGTCGTCTATCATCCATCGAGTTTTATTGAAGAACTTGGACGCCCACTGTGTATGTACAATATACATGCCCAAGGGAACTCCTTTCATTGGATCAACTTTGCGGCACAGTTCAAAGAAAAAATGGAAATTGAGACCCGGCCTGGATCCCCTTGCCAATACTCAGAGGTATCCTCCAATTATATGCGACGGGGAAATCTGGCCTTCCAAAAAAAGGAAATTGAAAAGGACTATGCAAACGCCTTACCAAGTGTCACGCTGGAGACGAAGACGCAAGAAATGAAAATGGTTTTCTCCATTTTAACTGTAATGTTATGATTTGTAAGATAAATTTGGAAATAGAGTCTTGACCCTCAGTAATAAGGAGTCAAGGAACAGGAGCGTACCTTGTCGTCCTTAGTGAGCAGCTCGGCGAGCTGGTAGCGGTGCTCCTTCTTGAGCTGCTTCTTGGCCTCGCGCCACGACAGCTCCGGGTTGCGCACCAGGTCCGCCAGCAGCGCCGTGAAGTGCTGCAACGATAATATATCGTGAAAAACATCGTCTTTTCCAAAGATTTCTCTGCAGGTCAATAAACTTTTCATAAACTCAGAACAGAACAGCTTCTCTGCACCAGAACCCTTTCTCTGTCTAAGAAGCTAATTTTTTGTGACGATAAAATGTTGGGGTTTAGTACGTTGCGGTTGGAGAGCTTATATTGAACGAAATGTAACTGCATTGCTAAATAGTCACAACGCCTGTTTGAGTGTTATCACGTGATACAAGTACAACGCCATCTAGCTTGATCTATACTAATTAAAACTACATACTTCTAATATTCTTTTTCTCTCGCACACATCGCTCGCACCCACCTGCACTGCCTCGTCCCGCTTGTGATGCTCGCGCTCCTGGTCCCTGTCCCGCAGGCTGGTGGCGAGGGTGCTGCCCCTCTCTCACACACACATCGCTCGCACCCACCTGCACTGCCGCGTCCCGCTTGTGATGCTCGCGCTCCTTGTCCCTGTCCCGCAGGCTGGTGGCGAGGGTGCTGCCCCTCTCTCACACACACATCGCTCGCACCCACCTGCACTGCCTCGTCCCGCTTGTGATGCTCGCGCTCCTTGTCCCTGTCCCGCAGGCTGGTGGCGAGGGTGCTGCCCCTCTCTCACACACACATCGCTCGCACCCACCTGCACTGCCTCGTCCCGCTTGTGATGCTCGCGCTCCTTGTCCCTGTCCCGCAGGCTGGTGGCGAGGGTGCTGCCCCTATCTCACACACACATCGCTCGCACCCACCTGCACTGCCTCGTCCCGCTTGTGATGCTCGCGCTCCTTGTCCCTGTCCCGCAGGCTGGTGGCGAGGGTGCTGCCCCTCTCTCACACACACATCGCTCGCACCCACCTGCACTGCCTCGTCCCGCTTGTGATGCTCGCGCTCCTTGTCCCTGTCCCGCAGGCTGGTGGCGAGGGCGCGCTGCACCTCTCTCTCTCGTTCCTTGATGGACGCCTGTGCTCTTGCCTCTCGCTCCCTCGCGGCCGCGTCGTCCTGCTCCTCTCCCTCCGCCTCGGTCTCATCAGCCGGCGTGTCTTCCGTCTTAGACTGATCGCTCTACAAAATTAAAAGGTTTTATTGAAATAGATTGACTTCGTGCGAATCCATGCAGAGTGTTTCATAAATTCGGAATGTTTTCTCTCGGAAAAGAAACGCTAAATGAAACAATGACTGACATTTAAACTCATGACAATCATAGAAGTTCAAACTGACAAAATATGCGTTACCTACTTAAAGAACCTACCTGCAAATTTCATGATTCTAGGTTGTTTTGGGCCTTAGGCAATATAATCACTGAATCAATCATTGTTAATGTAATGTAAATCAGTTTAATTTTTCAGAAGGTTGCTTGGCATCAGATAACTTTCATCAAACGCTAGACAACTCATTGGACATTTATGTAAAAGCTAGTAGGTGATCGCGGCTTCACTCGCATTAAGATGTAAAACTTGCATCCCCTATTTCACCCTTTAAAAGTGGCATTGCAAAAAATCCTTTCGTAGCGGATGCCTACGTCGTAACATTTACCTGCATGCTAAATTTCAGCCCGATCCGTCCAGTGGTTTGGCTGTGCGTTGATAGATCACTATCTCAGTCAGTTAGTCACATTTGAGTTACATATTTAGATAAATTTATACAGTTGAGCAAAATACATTCCATCTCTCTCCTACATACGAAGCTAGCTCTTGATTGGTTACGATGCTGAATGAGGAGAGGCCAAATACAGCAAAACAAAATGTTCATGATTAGTTGCTATAGTGTTAAGCCCCGCCCACCACTCAACCGCGGCGGACGCGGTTGACCTTCTCGTATGTATTTTATTTGGCTCAGTTATATAAACATAATTTGACTTGCCATAAAACATTTGTTCGCCTATCGGTAGAATATTTGATACAACAAATTAATGTAACACCTACTATGTATGACAATATTCGTGCATATAAATGAATTATGATTTTGATTTGCTACGTTTCTAGTACTATCGTTATTCATAGGGCTAGATCTGTTTTTTTCTACACTGGGCGGCCAGGAATACCATGTCACCTGCAGCTAACTTCGTCAGAAACGGTACTGCGATACTACTTCTTCTATATATCGCGACTATACTATATCCGTGGGTCGGATGACACGTTAAATTTTAGGTCCCAGCTGTTGGTCTAGTATGTAATAATCAGTAATATGGCAGTCGTTAAGCCATGTGAGAGGCCCTTAGGGCGGCTTGATAAACTCTCGACACCAGAGTTGGCCACTCTCATTCGATAAGATATCGTGACTGTGGTTCAAAGTAGAGCATATACTATGTACTACTCAAGCAAGGCACACCAATAAGTAACATAAATACATTCCGGGACATTTCACACAGCGCCATCTAGCCTCGTACCTTGTATGGTAAAACATTTTACACTTTTTAAACAACATAATCCATGGAAGGACCTGGGCGCCCACCACGATGTATCTGCCCAAGAAAAGCCCCCTAACGAATTAATTCTGAGGGGGAGTCACGACCCTCAGTCATGAGGAACAAAGAGAGAAACAACATAATACTATAGTCATTATATATTTTTTAGTGTTTGTAATTAATTAGCTTTTCAACGCCTGAACCGATTTGGCTGAAATGTATGATTGAAGTTGATTAGACACTACGAGTATACAGTGGTCCTTGGAAGGACCTGGGCGCCCACCACGATGTATTCGTCCAAGAGAACTCCCCTAACGAATTCATTCTGCGGGAAGTCACGACCCTCAGTCATGAGGTATACGACTCAAGAGAGAGACAGAGAGACACTAAATAAGTTACTTTTTATCCCGGATTAAAGCAGTGCTTCTGTAATTATGTAAATCATAAAAATTTAATTCATAACAAAAAAAAAATTCTCACAAATATTCATTTATTCACATTTTTTCTTAATTAACAAACATTTGTTTTTCTTAAATAAAAAAAGAAACAAAAACTATTTACAATAAGTTTAAAAACTATGTCTACCTCACTTATATAGTACATTTCGTACAATGTGTGTACTTTCTTGTATTAAATCATATTGTAATAGCAATAAGGCGATAAAGAAAACATTTTTAAAACATTTCATGAGAGGTTGCTTGCATTTTTTGGTAGCTTTTACCATTTAAAGGTAGCTTTAGTAAATAAAATGCGTCATTTTTTTTAATTCTCTTAAAGAACTGTCACTTCGTCATTCTTTTCTAAACATTAAAACATGATATTTCTTTTACAATTGCTTTCAGATATCACAATAGACAGTATTAAATGAGAAATCAAATAACACCAAAAGTAAATTAATTACACATAGATGGAGCATAACACTAGACTTTAGGCGCGTTTTGCAAGAGTATGCAAGTCAAATTTATAATTTATTCGATTGTTGTCAAACACGAACAGTAGTAGTGTTGTTCATAAAAAAAAAACAAAGTTACACATAACATTTCAAACTGAGCGATTTTCCAGTACCGAGTTAATTTTAGTAACTAATGTTGCTACAAGATGGCGCCACCCAATCGCGCCGGGTTTTGGCCCCTCATGCACAAATATATTGACGGATTTTGCGCTTTGCCTCTACGTTTATTGTACGGACGACAAAGCTTTGGAACACTTTACCAGTATCTGTGTTTCCTGCGAACTACAAGCCAGGGGTCTTCAAATCTAGAGTTAATAGGTGTCTTCTAGGTAGGCGTGTTACATCCTAGGCAATGCTTAACATCAGGCGGGCTGTAGTCAAACGTAAAGCTATACCACGTAAAAAAAATATTTACTGCTAGCGACACCTAGTATACTTTTTTGTACCATTTTTTTTTATTGGTGTTCTGAAAATCACTCATTCACGGAATACGGAGTGTTGCAAGTTTGTATGTCATTTCAACAAGATCGCACCTTTCGCTCCATCTACATATTTGCATTAATTTATCGTATAATAAAAACACGTCACGAATTTTCAACAACCTTAGAGTATACATACCTACATTTATTAAATATGTATTAAAATATGGTGTACCTGTGTGATGTGTATATTACACTAAGTTTCAAGAACGTCTTTTAAAATTTTAAAAACACATTGAAATTAACAATGCCAATGGCATATTAAGAGAGAGGCCTATACCCAACAGAATGACGAATTCGGCCATGGATGATGATGATTTGATGACAACGCTTTTTATAACAGCCAAGCGCCATATATAATGTATATATTATATAGAATTTACCAACCTAATAGGGTCGATGTATTTATTTAAAAAAAATAAAAAATGACTCAAGTTGCAATTTGATTGAATTGCAATTCTTAGTAGTCCGGTCAAAATAGACATTGAAGGTTACATTAATTCGCACCTTGCTAAAAATTGACATAAATGTTGGGAGCCCTATTATACACAATTGGTCAATTATCCACATCAATCCGAAGTGTGGAAAAAAAATTATTCAAGGTCAAAGGTTGCCAAAATCGGGTTTTGAGTTTTCTAGCTAAACGGTAAGTTTTATAATAAAAATAGGTGAGAAAAAATTATTCATCTTGCAATTATCTATAAAAATTGTTCATACACTTTTTTTCCTAAGAATCACCATTTCGGAGATACAGCGATGCAAAATGTTGTATTCTTCATAATATGCATGTCAATTACCGTAATATACGTTGATTGTGCTGACGTTTTCAAAGATAGTACCTCTACTCCACAAGCTGTAATCACCAACGGAATTCGCTTTCTTATTTCAATATACGGAGCTCCAAAAAAAATTACGTGCTTAGATAAGATTCGATACTTATCTTTTGCAAAAAATACGTATAAAAAGAAACAAGTACAATTAGCTTGTCTTCCTCCAACCTCTGCTTCTGCTCATCAACATATATTTCGGGTATATTATCAAGTTCAAGTATGGCTTGGTAATAAACTAAACCCAGAAGACTGGGGTTGAAAGTTAATTGACAATATATTGGAACCAGTTCAGACTTTACTCCCTCCTGCACCGGAAAAACTCCTCAATTAAGTTTTTTGGAATTGCAAAACGGGGTGTAATGCTAAATGCGGCTGTAAAAAAGTTGGTTTGTTTTGTTCATCAGCATGTATCAGTTGTCGAGGCCAATCGTGCTCCAATGTTGAATCGCCAGTAGAAGAGGATTCTTACGATATAGGCGAGGAGACATCTGATGCATCGCTCTTTGAACAATTTATTTGTACCCAGCAGAAAGAAGAAGAAGGAGAAGAAGAGCAAGACAGTATGGATTATGTTCCATTAGAGGAGTATCGATCAGACGAATAATTTTCTCAATTTACGCATTACTTACACCGCTCTTGTTATTTACAATAGTACCATTTTCAATTTAATACAATAGTTTTTTAACTCAACATAAGCACAATAGATCGTGGAATAGGCCTACCGGGGAAACCACGTAAAAAAAAACGCGCCATCTACCTCACGGGTGACGCGGAAACGTGTGCATATTATGAAGAATACAACTTTTTCAACATTTGCATCGCTGTATCTCCGAAATGGTGATTCTTAGGAAAAAAAGTGTATGAACAATTTTTATAGACAATTGCATGATGAATATTTTGTCTCACCTACTTTTATTATAAAACTTACCGTTTAGCTAGAAAACTCAAAAAACCGATTTTTGCAACCTTTGACCTTGAATTTTTTTTTCGACAAAATTAAATTTGCCTTGTTTATTATTTTTTTGTAATTTGATGATACACCGCGTACCTACATTACCTCAGTGAGTTTTACAGATGGTGCATGAATGTAAAGCAATAAAAAGCTTTGTCATACATAATTTAGAGTTATTTTAAACGTAGTTTTAATAATGTAAAATGTTCTTTAAGTCATTGTTATAAACGCTGCAGAAAAAATAAATAAAATTCATTGTAGCAAGCATATTATGTTCAAAAACATTTATATATAATTTTCATAAAAAAAGAACAATAAAGCTAAACGTATTTATAAACAATAGACCTCTTACCCTGGATATTTTGTTATTAAAAACGTTGACCAAAACGCGATACAAAAATACATAAGTACATGAACAAATAAAACGTTTCATACCACAAAATTAAATTTTTGATACTCTTCAATTTGGCAACTCTCACGATAATACCTTTTTTCTTCAAAATCATTTACTTTTTAATGTATTGGATCGGTACAATGTAGAACATTATTTTTCATAGATTTTACATAAAATTCCGTTAATATAAAATACACTAAAGTAAGAATATGTAGATTTAAATAAACATAAGAAACACTCATTACATGAGTTATTCAAGACATTCACAAAAAGTAGTGTAATAATTTCTACAAAGTATCTTAACCAAGTCGATTTGTGTTTTTTTTATGTGTATGTGTTTACAGTATTTTTAGAAAGCTTTTTAAGTTGCATAATATGACCGTGAAAGCCGGGTTTGCACGCTAGTAAATTATAAGAACCAATGGAGAGTATGGAGAGTGGCAAAAATTCAGAGTATCTTTTACATTTTCCTTGCATTTTTCTTTTTTACAGTTTATCTCATCACACTACAAGTTATTAAAATAATTTTCAATTTTCAGTCAACATCCTTAAACATCTGAACACAGGGCTAAAAATACTTAATACTTAACGTGCAGTGTGCTACACTCATTTCTATACAAACTGTTATATAGAAAGAAGTCTCAACAACAAAAAAAAATATATGAATTATACCTTTTACGTAACCAAACAAAGTTCTCGCCTCTTGAAAACTAATCAATATTTTTAGTTTATTCATAAAGTATATTTAAAACAAGTTTTTTTTGTATGATAACTACAATACTATTTCCAAACGCACGCACGAGAGAGGATGCCTATACTCAGCAGTGGGTGGACACATAAGAAGATATGATGATGATGATGAACTACAAAACTTTATGACAGGTTTTCTGAACGCTTTTTGTCTAGTTATTTAGATTTCAGACATAGGTAATTCATCACTCAATCTTTCTTAGTTTTCTTCTTCTTATCGAATGAGAGCGGCCAACTCTGGTGTCGAGAGTTTGTTTATCAAGCCGCCCTAAGGGCCTCTGACATGTGTTAACGACTGCCGTACTAGACAAACAGCCGAGACCTACAATTTAACGAGTCATTCGACCCACGGAAGCGCCCAAAATGGAATGCCACTTCCCAGTTTTTGATTACCTATTATATAACAGTTTGTATTAAATAGTGGTGAGGCGACTGCAACTTGCATTATTTATTAAATCTTAAATTAAAACCTTACATACTATATGTAAATTTAACAATATATATTTTTACAATTTCGTTCATTATTTACAATGTTGAATGCGATATAGATGTGTGGTATATAGGTATTTACTTATGTAGTAACATGGCTCTTCGTGCATACATACAAGCAAAAAAAATTATACATGTGAATTCTAAAATGATAAATGTATCTACGTTACTTATGTTTGACGAGACATGATTGTTGCCAACTCTTATTATTAACCGACTTCCAAAAAAAGGAGGTTATAAAGTCTTCCAAAAGTTTTTTTTTTGTAGTATGTTTGTTGTAAATCTCTATATTAATAAATTATATCTATCTATCTAAAGTATTTTATTTCTAGAATTTAAAGTAATGCCCAAAGAGTTAATCTACTATATAAAAATAAGTCGGGGTTTCCTTCCTGACGCTATAACTCCAGAACGCACGAACCGATTTCCACAGTTTTGCATTCGTTGGAAAGGTCTCGGGCTCCGTGAGGTTTATAAAAAAAAAACGAAGCCATCTGGTGGCGAAACGGAGTTCGCGGGGTTTGCTAGTAACACATATGAAGCTGTAAAACTAATAAAATTTAATGAAACTTGGTATTTTTTTGGGTTCATTTAAAAGAAATAGGGTTTATATATATTTGCGTTTGAAAATTAAACCATTCCGTCATGAGAAATATTATGTTAGTAAGTGCATAAGACAGGTCACATTTAATACTGTAATGTATGCACAAAGAGCATAAAAAGTTTGCGTGTGCCGAGCTTTGATTGAATATTTTACAGTGAGAAATAGAAAAGCCTTTTTCATAACCTTGAAGTTGGGTGTGAAGTCCTAAAAGCTCATTTTTTTTAAAGTAAATAAATATAAATGGTCATAAATGAAGTGCAATTTTTATTTCATAATATTGCAGTGTATAAAGGCATAATCACCAAAATATATCTCCACTGAAATTGTTAATAAAACTGTTGGATGTCAAGATTCAATAAAAATATAATGAATTATGAATATATTATTATAGTTGTATTATGCAGTAATCCAACAATATTTCGATACAAACTGATATATAGCAAGAATTTATAACTAACAGATATTATGTGATGAATTTAAATTCTCTAGACAACCTCTTGGGTCTCATTATAAAACGTAGTTTAACTATTAGTCCAGAGCTTTGAAAATACCGAGTCCATTATTGTTGTTCGAAATTTGTCTGTCTACTGTCATGATAATCAAACTGTCAAAATGTAACCAATGATAAAGCAACGTTGCAATTTGAAGTTGACATTTTGATTGTTTGTATGTGTTGTTTGAACAACAAGAACCGATTTTTTATTTTCAAACGAGAGTTTTCAAACCGCCCTAAGGGCCTCTGACACGGTTTGACGACTGCCGTACTAGACAAACAGCCTAGCTTATACTAAAAGTATGATTTACAGAAACTTTGCCATAAGCAGATCTGTTTGCATACCTATAAAATTTGAGCTATAATTCAACATTCAATATTTCTAAGTACCTATTCAAATCTTACTATATAACAGTTTGTATAAAATATATATTCAGGTATATAACCCAGCACACGCAAAATACATAAAATATACACGAAAAATACATTTTGTATCGTAAAATCTATTTTTAAGTGTTTGTGACGTCGGCGCAATGTAATTTTGTTTTTAAAAACTGCGGGTAGTTTGAAATATGAGCAGATCTTTTCATAATTCGATAACCAGTCTTTTCAGGAAATAGTCTAGCAGATTAGGCGTAGTAGTGTTTTTTTATATTTAAAAACTACCGTTTATTGCTAAAATACTAATAAAAAGCATGATATATTTTTACGCTTTATGCTCATAATTGAATGGACTTACTTTCAATGGACGTAAAAATTTAATTCTTGCGATTTATTAGTCAATAACGTGCAATATCTCATGCTTAATTTCTAAACTGTTGTATAGTAAAACTCAAACACTAGGAGAGATTTCGCAATAAAATATATCTCAAATTAACCCTTCCTACTTTTTAAGCCATACTATACAACATTTTAAACAAAAATACCCCGAGCTACTGCACTTTACCAACAAACTAGTTTCAACACATTTGTTGCTACATTTTAATCAGCGTCATCTATTTTCCAGCATATCAAACTACCCGCGAAACGCAACACAGTAAGCAACGTAATCCCACTCGCGTCACACGTCCGTCACGGTCCGTCGGGGGCACGGTATCACTTCTTCCCGAAGATATACAACAAGCACTAGTCTTTCTCCGTCCGTTTTCTCTTCTTCTCCGCCGCTTTGGGCTTCTTCTCGACCTTCTTCTTGTTCTTCGTCTCGGGTTCCGTCGGTTCGGTGATTTTCCGTTTTTTCGGTGGCGTTTTTATTGGGGATTTCTCTTGGACGGGCGCTTCTTTTTTCGACGAGCGTAGTTGTTTCGGGGAGGGAGGTTCTACTGAGGATTTGGACTCCGTAGAGGAGTTTTTGAGCGCTTTTTTCGCTTTCGCTCGCTCCTCCGCGGGGATGCCGAGGATCTCCGCCCACAGCTCCGGCGGGGGAGTCGGCTGCTTGCGCTCCTCTTCGGTCTGGGGGAGAGAAGGGGAGTCAGGCGATATGCGGGGGGCTTTATTTGTTGTTTCTGGTCTATGAGATTGTAGAAGACGTGATATCAAAAATTCTATCAAATCCGACAATATTACTTAAAATCTGAATAAACTCGTTTTACTTAATTCAGTATATAAAAAATAGAAATATGAAATTCAAAGCATTGTTATTCCAGTTACATAAGCAAGCTACTGTGACTTGTTTATGTTACGGGAATAAGTCAGAGCTAAGTATTTATGTAGTTACTTTTTCAATTACTAATAACTTTCACGTTCTCTCATAGACCAGAATCAGAATTCAACAACTGAATAAAACCCAACGCACACAGTTATAGAGGAAATGTGAGTAAAGACTGAGAATGAGAAAAAAACATTTAAGCCGACTTTAAAAAAACCAAGCGGACCTGCATCGGACACGTACGTTTAAACACGGCCTTAGTTACTAAAACCAACTCTAATGTAACGTCTTATGGTTCAAAATAGATTATCTCGTGCTACTACGGAAAAACACTCTGCAATAGATTACAAAAAAAAGGACAAAAAATAGAAAATGTTAGTTAACAAAGAACAAAGGAATAATCACGCGCAAAACGTCACAAACAGTTTGAAATTAGAACGAACGAAAAGTCGTTCGAATTTCAAATTTTGACGTTGACATGTTATGGAATATGACATCTGTCAAAGTGCACACAATATATTGCAGAGTGTATTATCCTAAGGCCGGTGTGTCATATCTGCGGGCTTACCGCCGCGTCCGATACCAGTTCACTCGTCGTTTACGAGACATTGGTTGTAAAAAAAATAAACAAAAATGTCAACTAAAGTTTAAAAATAAAACATCAATGTCTAACGCCTGGCTATGTGAGCTTACAGCCGATATGGCAGAATCACTGTATAGTTTATTATTAAATTTTTAAAGCATTTTGTTTTCAAGAATGCCCTAAAAATTTACGTTTGTACCCTAGCTATGCCTTGCCTATACTGTATAATAATTTTGACAGCTGTCAAAATTATCATGCTCTATTAGATTAGGCTTAAAACATACAACAAGTAAAAGTAGCCTACAGTGATAGCCTAACTATATTTCTCACATTTCCTCTATGCCAAACCTTTTCTCCGGCGTCTCCCAAAAAAAAAAACACTGGAAACACACTTTTTTTAATTTCACTATCACCACCAATTTTTTCATCACTACCCGATTACGGTCAAATCACGGATTTCCACTGATAAGACGAGCATGTCGAACGCATGATGTTAAGCGTCCGATTGCACTTGAAACGGTAGGTAGGCGAGCGGCCACCCGCAGAATGACATTCGGCATTTAATGGCAACACCAGACGCTTAATTACTACTTCAGTTAAAATTTTAATTATATTGCAACACTCGGATTCGCAGTGTCATATTTGACGAGTAGCCGGCTCCTTCGTCATAATTATATACTTGCCTTTCTGTTGAAATTGCTGTCGAATACGTTGACATTCACTCGATGAAAAAATACGACAATTACATATCGGAAGATGATAGAAAATAGCAATCAATGAATAAACCGTTTCGTTATTTAAAAGTAATTAGTGTGTTTGAAGTAATTAGTGTTTTTATAAATATTCTTCAAATTTATTCAGAAAACGTGCCAAAGAATGACCTGATGAAGAAGATCTAAATGCTTGCAAAACGCGTCGCATATTGAAGACGTATTATTTAAGTGTAGACCGTATACACATCATTTAATTTTGCTAAAGAAAGCATGAAAAATTCATCAATACATATTAAGATTTTATAAAGTTGTGTCCGTTGCAGGCCGCGGGCGTAAATCATTACCACTGACAGTATATGATTCAATTTTAACCTATATTTTAATGTTTAACGTCAATGCGTGTTCAGCATGGTGTTTATATGCAGTAAAGACAATACATATGACTTGTATTTAGCGATACCGAAATCAACAAATTGAGCTTTTTTTCTTGTAACTCTATTTAATTTGCATGCATATACGAAAGGCCTATGTTGTGAAATGTTTCAAGAACATTAGAAAGAGACACTGACCTCTCCCTTGTCCTTTTTCTTTTCCTTCTTGCCATCCTTGTCTTTTTCCTTATCTCTGTCCTTTTCTTTCTTCTCCTTCTTGCCGCTGCGTTCTCGTTCTAGACAGGAAGAGACAAACATATATTTGATAATAAGTTATAAATGAAAATTCTAAAACATTAATTTAAGGCATCGATTCTTTAAAGCATTTAGCGACAAAATTGCTTCTAAAAGAATTGAATGTTTTTATACTGATACAACGGTACAAAGAAATAAACAGCTTAACTTCTATTTGACTGTCGTATGCTACGTCCATTATAGTATCATAATTTTGACAGCTGTCATCTACATACATTTTCTCCGAATTTGACGTAAAATTACGAATATGACAGCTGCCAACACAATAGTGTGTTTTCTTCTAACACAAAAATTCAACGGTAAAAAAATCACTTTATATAACATAAAAGTTCTAATTTGAAGTTGACATTTTGCTTGTTTGTATATGATGTTTGAACAGCAAGAACCGACTTTCTATTCTCAAAGTTTGAGACTAACATTGAAACCGCGTTTCGGAATTAGGCGGTAAAAGACAACAAGAGAAGAGCCAAGTAATTTAAAAAAAAATACATGATATAGGCTCACGCTTGACTACAACTGGCCTGATGTTAAGCAACGCTACAATGTTATATGTTCTATATTTCTTTATGCTTGTGTTCTTTTATTATTGGTGTACAATAAAGTATTTTGATTTGAATAGAAAGAGACAACCAACCTTTGCCGTCCTTGTCTTTTCTCCTATCATCCTTGAGTTGTTTGCAGAATTCTCGGAAATAGTCCTCTCTGGCGGCTCCTCCTTCCACGGCCTTATATCGCGGGTCGGCGTCTATCTTCTTCTTGATGTCGCTGAAGCGCGCGTGGCGGTCCACGCCCTTCTCCTTGAGGAGGGCGAGGAATTCCACCTTAGCCTAAAATGAGAGCGGTCGGTTAGAGGGCTGCCGTGATCGGGGGGTTAGGGACGTGTCCGGATTGGGGGGAGTGAGAGTTTGTCTTTACAATACAATCGTTTATTGATAACTCAAATGATATTATTAATCGTGACGTCACAGCCAGCCCCAACGGAAGACAAGCGCTGATTGCTTCAAGTAATCAGCATTATGTTGAGTTGGGGCTGTGTTGAGACAGACTTATTTATTTATTTATTGTAAGTATGTGTGTGTGTGTGTGTGTGTATTTGGTAAATCTGTCTCAATAAATGTTTTTCTATTTATTTATTTTTTCTATTTTTTTTTAATCCTATAAGAATATAATATAGTTTCACTGGTTTTTCGTTTAATGACGTGCTATGTTATATGTTTTTTTTGCGTTTCACAAAGACAATGATTAAATATCTTTGCTTCGTATGGAGCTAGACGGCTCTATGGGATATTTACTTATTTTCAAATATTTCTCACGGATTTTCACATAGTTTTCATTACATATTTTATACAATTATAAACTCCCACCCGCCCCTTGCCCAAAACACAGACTATCCTAAACAGAGACAGGACAGAGTGCGCGCGGCGCCTGAAAGAAACTTCATACATTATACTGAAAAGAAGAAACATGTTAACACCTGTGGAGAGAAAATGCAATTAGTTCCTGAAAGATAAGGGTTTATTAGTTTCACGTGTGGTTAGCTAATTTGGTGATGTTTTCTTTTTACTTTATTTATCATCACTTTAACTTGTTTAAAAAATGTAGATATCTTTATTGTGCATATATTTCAATAGAAAAAATGTTTATATTAACATAACGGCCTACATCAGTGTTTAAACCATTTCAGGCGCCCTTGAGGCGATTTGAAAACTCTCGACACCAGTGGAAAAATTACTTTGGCTGTAAATCAGTTTGAGAGCAATCATACATACTCACATTCGCCTCAGTTAGTTTTCACAGCGATAGATCTATTAATTCCTAATTAATACCTTTGTGAGTAGATTCTTGTTTATCACACGCAATGCTCAAGATAAGTATTACGCTTGCCCATTTAGCTTCAGATGTATTCTAATCTAGCTTTGTATTTTTATTGTTGTAAAACATGGATTTAAAATTTCACGGGAGAAAATACTCCTAAAGCCCGAAAATAACTCTAAATATGCAATATTACATTATTTTTAATTCCACATCATCATATTAGCGAACCATACGTTGGCCTATTACTGACTATTTCTTTCGTTTTGTTCAAGCTTTCGTATTTGTTTTGGAAACTGTAGCAATTTTACGGACAAACCGAGAATTGTTGTTTTTAAAAATAATAATATAAGTACTATTGTTATTTGAAGAATTACGTAATTTAATGCGTTGATTTGGTCAAAACAATAAATAAAGCTGCCATTGAAAACAAGGTACCATCAATAAACTTCGTGGTGGGATTCGAACCCACAGTACACAGCCTTGCTTTTCAAATTACGTGTGGATTTGTACTCGATTAAAGGTGAAGGAAAACATCGTCAAATTGAAACAAACCAACTTGATTGAGGACCATAAAATCAGAGGACATGACGTGACTTTAGTGGACGGGGAGCCATGAACCTTTCGAAATGAGGAATTTGCTTCAAGGAGAGTAGTCAAATTATCTTTATGCACCAGTAAATTCAAAGAATATAAGATACTTTTAATTATTGAAAGCGTTTTGACCAAACATATTAGCTAGTTCGTCCGTAAAAATGCTTCAATTTCCCTTTGATTTGATGCATTTACATTTCCATTATCATCTCTACAAGTAATCTCCATTGATATGAATCTGTTTGTCCAGAAGGGACCAAGTTTATCTAATATTCATAATGATTATATTCCTGAAGGGAATTCAGCTTTATAATTTCCAATCCTGAAGGGATCACTATACTTCTTAATCAATAAAAGCGTTCGCAAAGAAATTTTTAAGCAATTAATTTTAGTAAATCTATAAATACGAAAGTTAAATACATACATAATATGTATATATATTATTCCAATGTTTTTTTTGTTCATTATTTCATATCGATTATCATATCTAAAATTTGGTGTTTATAACTTTTTTTAAATGCTTAAAAAAATTCTTTGCGAATCGCATCATATAAATAGCTGAAAGAAAGAAATGATTAGTAAGCCTAATTTGGGTCTTTGGACTATTTCCGTGCAGAAAAATATAAATGTTTTCATGTATTTTTATATGGGATTCTATTTACATTAATATTTTTCAAATCTGCTCGGTTCCCGCCTCTTTTCTGGCAACCCATCACCTTCTACGTTACAAGTTTTTTTGAAGCTGGCAATTTGATTGTGCCATTTGAGGCATGCATTTTTACGGTTTCTTTTTGATATATTATATACTCTTTTCGTCGAGACTGTCCAAGACAATTTCTTTTAAAATGTCTAATATACATATAAAATCTAATATCTTATGGCAGTTTCATTGAAATGCCTGTTCCATTCCAGCATATATATACTGGACCTTTGATGAGTATAGCTTTTTTTATAGATTCACGATTGAGTCGTTCAACAACAGATTGACCAGAAAGATATAATTATATATTCTTTGGAAAAAGATACATTTCTTATGTATCTATTTTCTGGAGAGTTTATAAAAAATACTATTTTCAGACAGTCTCGACAATAGTATATATAGCTTTTATGTATTCTTGAGCTACGGTATCCCTCAGCTGAGCATAGGCCATGGGAAAACCTACTCAGCTATCACTTGAATAACATTTTCTGCATCTAATTTATTAGGATGGTGATGTTGTTTAAAGCAATTTATATGGCTGTAATCAAAATCACACTCAATATGTGTAAAATTTTAATAATATTTAGGTTCTATAAGTACCTCATCTATAAGGTATATCGCGTAAAACCCTGTTCTTTTATAAATTTTGATTTAGAGATAAATTGAATCTCTTTCCTTCAGATCGTTTAATACAGACCAGAGGAAACTTCTATCACTAATCAGTAATCACCAAAAGTAAGAGCATAATAATACTGATTCAATTTTAAGGCTGGTCCGTAAATGAAAATGTTATACATATCATATAAACGGAGTTATAAACATCTGTCACAATAAAAAGTATTCTTTCTTTCTGAATTTAATGAATAACGTTTCAATCTGTACCACCAATAACCAGGATTTCTTGTACAAAAATTAGATTCTTCTTTCTGTAATGTATTAGACAGATTGCATCATTCTTATTTACCATATTATTGACTACTCTAATAAGGCTAGTCAATAATTTTTAGTCCACAAAAATAAATGGTGTACAATTAATATCATCTTGTTATTTCTAATGAAATCCTGTAATAAATCTCACTTTCTTCAATAAAATTGCTCTAAACAACACCACATTTGGAAACAATATATAATAATAATGGCCATAATAATTTGTTAGGTGACCAGTCTTCTTGTTAAAACTGCGATCTGCTTATAGTATATATCTAACCTTATATAGTTTAGAGACGGCTCGCTGTGACCATTTGACGACAATATATACTGTTTATATTAACAGCTCGGTATTGGATATCCTTATATTTGGGTATTGGTTCTTGTCTGAAATGAGGCAATTGATAACTTGCAGAGCTGAGGTAACAGTTGAAAAATATAGATCATACATGTAAGCTAGACTAATATGCTCAAAATTGAAATAGTTGTTTCTAATATCGAAATATCAAAATTATCGAGCCCGTTCCTTTGATAAGTTTTTAAATTAAACGTTAACGGTTGTAATGAATGTTAGAAAATTAGATTTTAATTAATAAAGTAAATAAATAAATAAAGTTGATTATTCAAGAAATACTTGTCCCCCCCCCCTCCACTAATATTTTAACCCCCCAATGAAGCTATTAGCTCCTAATAAGGCCGCACCCTTCCCCCACATTTTTCCTTCTAGAATAGTTTATGATATCTTGACAAACAATACGTAAATCAGCGCTACCCTAGATTGAGCTTGTGTGACATGTTCCAACATGGCTTTTGTAGCCAATTTAGACACTATTTGGAGGATTATGTATATAATTTGTAACTCAACCTTTGTTTACTTTTAGTATAATATTAATTGGATGGCATGGTCGAACATGGTTTCTGCAGTCAAATTTGACAGTATTAAAAGGACTACGTAGTATGTTTCTCTGCCCTTCTATAATTTTAGATATTCATTGGGTGACATGCTCTATCTAACATGGCTTTTCAAGTAAGTCTTGGCAGCAATTGACTCTATATGTCAGTGTATAGGTAT
>OZ026809.1:12904024-13047372 GCA_964023185.1 Macaria liturata | reverse complement strand
TTCCTGTCTTTGTCCTCCTTGTCCCGGCGGCGCAGCTCGTCGATGTGCTCCGCAAAGTACTGCTCCCGCTCGCGCGCCTTCTCTATGGCCTTGAAGCGCTCGTCGCGACCGTGCTTCGACGAGAACTCCGTGAACGACGATCTGAAAATATAAAAACATATGGATTAGTATTTGAGTAGATTTTTAATAAATGGAAACAAGTGATGAATGAATGTGTAGATGATAGGAATAAAAACACCGAAATTATAGTTTATGACGTGCGGAATATTGTAAATAGTACTTTGGTTAGAGAAATCACAGAATCTACAAATGCATATTATATGTCAGGTCACAAATATGAAGCGCTCCCGCTAACTCAAAGGTGACTGACTGACTGATATAGTGGACCACTGGACGGATTGGGCTGTGCGTTGATAGATCACTATGTCAGTCAGTCAGTCCAGTAGTGAACCAATACTAACCTCTTCAACGGCCGCTCTTTCTCGGTCTGCGATAGCTTTTGCTTCTGCAGCAGCCTTTTCAAGTTCATGCGCTTCAACATCTATTACTGGAAACGAAAAAAAAATATATTGACATACATAAATCTATCAAAACTGTAACCTTTTGGAAATTTTATATTAAATACTTTCGTGAGACATTTTATCAATATGTGAACTAAACGGTTTTCACTCACGTGTAATTCGCGTATGTTACGTATACGTATAAAGATAAAAGATAAAGATAAAGAATCTTTATTGATAATGTAAAGTTGTAACATACATAGGTATAGGTATAAGTACTAATATCATAGAATATGCTACACAAATTACAATATCTCGTCAAATTGAATTTATAACATTAAGTTTTTATAAAATTTTAGAAGTTACATATGTCTAGTTTTATTAATAAAATAATGAAAATTTTTGTTAATAAAATCATGTCAAACATAATAATAGGTATGTAATCATACAATATGTCAACTTAAATAAATCTTGGTACTGTCACTATAGCTGTATAGGGGCTAAAATGTCAATTTGGCATCACACTCCCTACCTAGTAGTTAATTACTTAATTTCTAAGCAAGATTAGAATCAGTTGCTAGTTGACTGTAGTCATTTTCAAAGTATTCTTTAAAACTGTATAGTGTCTGATCTAACAATAATTGTTTGACGCTATTGCAAAATTGCTGATCATTATTCAAAGACTGAATGTGTGCGGGGAGTTTATTGAACAGTTTCTCTCCCATTATAGTGGGTAGTTTCTTAGTCATACACAGCCTAGTCACAGTAGGTTCTAACAATTTACAATACTCTGTTTATCTTTGTTCTATTTGAGTTATAAGTCTTAAGTTTAAACAAATGTGGATTTCTTTTTACAAACTTTACAATCTCTAATATATATTGCGACACTGTCGTCAATATCTTCAACTCTTTGAAATGGTTGCTACAAGACTCTCTATATCTACCTCCCACAAGTACTCTTATTGCTCGTTTCTGCATTATTAACACTCTTTCAAAGTCTGTCGCATTGCCCCATATACTTATGCCGTATCGTTTCGTATTACGTTCTGAAGATGGATGTCATAACATCCGAAACGCGTAAACAACATACGCGAATTACACGCGAGTGAAAACCGTTTAGTTCACATACCTTTTGGAATTTGTAAATATGAAACAGTAGTACGCAATCTAGAACTTACTGTCCAAGTTTTTCTTTATTTCCTTGTCTTTTATGATCGCCATTTTCTCAGCTCTGTCTTTATCCGCCTGTATCTTTGCTTTGAGATCTGTAAAAAGTAAGAATAATAAAGATAAGACATGTAAATTAATAAAATTACCAATAAAATGTTTATCTAATAATCAACCAGTAAATAAAAGCGAAAATTTGTTTTGTCGTTGCACTTTCTTAGCGTGCTAACCAAACGACGCATCGTCAGTAAGATAAGGTATACGTATGTGTCATAGTACGGCAGTCGTAAAGCCATGTCACGGCACCAGTGTTGGCCACTCACATACGAAAAGGAAGATACATGTGTGTAGTGGTCAAGCGTTGTTGGAGCATCCCTATTTAACAAAGCTACCACCATAACAACATTAACAACGGACCAACGGGCGGGTTTCCTGCCATCGTAAGAGCCAGCATGCAGGCTTTGGCGCGTCACGCCACCAGTTTGGTATCTCGCGTCAAACGAGCCGCCGTGTGACACATTCCTATAAATACAGTCCACTCTACGCCGGTAAGATCATCAACAAGCGTGCCTCACCGTCCAGCTCCTTCATGGGGCGTGGCTTCTCCCACACGCTCTCCTGCTTGCCGGCGTGGTAGTAGTAGGGGCGGCCGTCGGGTGCGCGGTGCGCCGACCACTCTGCCGCCAGCGCCGCCAGCTCGGGGGGAATCACCTACGAAAATAATTATTTTTATTTAATTTAGACTTAGACTGGCCTGTTAGCTTAGTTGGTAGTGGCTCTGCCTTCTAATCTAGGGGTTGCGGGTTCGATTCCCGCATGATACAAGTATTTATGAACTTAAAAAAAATATATAATTACTTCTGTTGAAAAATAAAGAAAAGTATATAAGTATTATATCCGTTATCTAGTACCCACGACACAAGCGTTTGCTTAGTGTGGGGCTAGATGGCGCTGTGTGCAATGTCCCGGAATATTTATTATTATATTTATTTAATATTTAAAAATATATAAGAGGGCAGCGAATGCGTTAATCAGAAGTGTACTTACAATCTCCTTCTTAGGGGGCGGCTGCTGGTGGAGGGGCTCCTGTCGCTCAGAGAGCCCCTCCGCGCCTCCCGGGACTGCTTGCGACGCGGCGCCTGGGATAAACAAACAAACATATCTTTACATATACTGTTATTAAGTAACGAAGTTGATGGTATGTGGCAAGGTGCACCCTGTAACAGAACTTTCGGGATATAAAGCATATGACACTCCTAAGATCTCAAAATGCTTAGGTACATACCAAAAATCATGAAAATCCGTTCAGCATTTTTTGCATAATGGACGTTTGAATAAACAGACAAACATTCTAAAGACTGCAAAAACGTGTTTTCCTATCAATTTAATGCATACTTAAACCATATTTTTCTAATATACATATATCTTCTATGTACAGATTTTTGACCCTCATGTATAGATAGATATTATGAGAAGATAGATTAGTCTTCGGGTTGACATCTTGGCTACTTTTTACCCCAAATTAACGACCGTGACGCCGCGGAAAATGCGAATAATTACTTATTAAATATGAACAACACATTAAATATAAAAATCTATTTAATGTAAACCCATTACACTTGTGCTGTACTAAACATACTATGCGGATGGTGATATTAGTACTTTTATTGCAAAATGAGCGAAAATAATCACGACTGGCAGGATTCGCACCTGCGTATTATTGATTACCGTCCAGAACGCCTTAACCAGCTAGGCTACGGTCTACTAACTGTCAGACGCGAAAATCCACACTCATTTCCAAACACTTCAGACTAAGCGGGTGATGGCGTCACTTGTGCTGTTACAATATGTCGTATTATGTATGGTCGTTATTATTTTCGCTCATTTTCCAATAAAAGTATAAGTTAAACAACCATAGTGCGAGTTTAGAACTTTCCAAAAATAACTCCTGATATTAGTACTGACCTCCGTCGGGCATGTTGGCGCTGGCGAGGCCGGGCGGCGGATTGGCGACCAGCGGCGGCGGCCAACCGCCCCACCCGCCCCAGCCGCCCGGGAACCCTCCGCCCGGGGGGCCGCCGCCTTGGCCTGCACACACACACACATAATGTATTATGATAAACTGATAAACATTTTGTTGGTAACTAGTGGGTGCTCGCGTCTTCGCTCGCATTGAGAAGTAAAACTTGCATCCTATATTTCACCCCTTTAATAGTGGAATTTCCAAAAATCCTTTCTCAGTGGATGCCTACGTCATAACATCTACCTTCATTCCAAATTTTAACTCAATCCGTCCAGTGGTTTGGGCTGTGCGTTGATAGATATCAGTCAGTCAGTCACCTTTGAGTTTTATATATTTAAGATAGATATATCAGGATTACATTCCTAGATCAATAAATCTTATACACATCAATTCAATATTAATTCATGATGGAATTAATATTAAATTAGTTGATGTATATGAATTTTATTGATCTTGACATGTAATCCTGAAATATTACATTACATTTAATACTGAGGGTCAGTCAGGAAGTCTCTCGGAGTAAATCCATCGAAAGATTGCTCTTAAGTTGGGGTCAAAGTTCTTCTGAAAGCTTTCCGGAATCATAGAACTGAACACAGTGTGATAGATGTAGCTTTTTTAAATGTACGAATGCAGAAAGCCTAATTTACCGGAGTTTTTTCCTAGAAACTTTGATAATGATGCGTTTCAGCTATTTTGGATACGGCGACACACGACACGTTTGAAAACAGAGGAAATTACGTTCTGGATCAGCCGGGTGATTCACAAAATCGGAACATTTCCGCTCGGAAACGAAACGCCAATCAAAGACGTCAAAACTGACTTATTTTAACCAATAACCAATCATAGAAGTTACAAGGAGTTCTACGATTGGCGTTTCGTTTCCGAGCAGAAACGTTCCGATTTATGAAACACCCTGCTGGTTCTTACATGTAGCAACTGCTCTGTAACATTCCTAGACTAGAAATAATAACTAAAGTCACAATACCTGGTTGTCCCATCCCGGGCATAGGTTGACCGGGTTGGTTCATTCCCGGCATAGGTTGGCCCATGCCGGGCATTGGTTGCCCTGGTTGACCCATGCCGGGCATTGGCTGGCCGGGTTGACCCATCCCTGGCATTGGCTGCCCTGAAATTATGTGAAATACCACTAAGACATTGTTCACACTTTGTAAAGCACAGAACATAAAACGGATATACTCAAAAACTCATCTAAGTTTGTGTATTGTATCTAGGAAATATCCTTTAAACACATAGCAAATTCTCTACGAGTCGCATTTCCTCATCACCCCTCATGGCAGAGGGTCGTGCCTCCCCCCAAAATTAATTCGTAAGGGGAGTTCTTTCGGGCAGATACATGGGTGGGCGTCCAGGTCTTTCCTTGGATAATGGACATACACAATTCATTTTGCAAAATATTGGCTGAAATAAATTTGAAAGGAGAGTTTAAAGACTTTTTCTCTTTTAATTGATGAAATCTTTTGCCGTAACTTTTTTCCATCAGCCAAGATTCGTGGACAAGTAAAGAAGACATGTATTAGTTTCAAAAAATCTACTACCTTTTTTGCATAAAGTTATAAAAAAAAACCTATTAATAATTCCTAGAGATAAACACACCACACCGAGACATTTTTAGTTAATTCAATAGATACCTAGGTTGTGAAACATGTGTGTGTACCTGGTTGTCCCATGGGCGGCATGCTGGTGAGCGGGTTCATGTTGGGCGGGAAGGACGGCGGCGCGCTCGAGAAGTTCGGCCCCCCACCGCCCGGGAACGGGTTCGTGCCTGGACAATGATTATACAAATATTATAATAGTGTAAAAAGTAAATAAAATAAATAATAAGTAAGTGCCTTGTTAGTTTATTCTTTTCAACGCTCAAATGGATGAAGATGAAACCTGAGCATAAATAAACAAATACATATATATGTTCTTCTTCTATATGTATGATCACTCACCAGGCGGCTGGCCGGCGGCCGAGGTGGGTACGTGCGGCGTGTCCCCGGGCGGTGAGTCATCATTCTCCATCATCTGCGGCGGCCCGCCCTCCTCCGAGACCATGCCGTCTTTGTTCGCTGGAATATTAAGTAATAGGTAGTTCAATTATATGTTCCGTGGGTCGGATGACACGTTAAATTGTAGGTCCCGGCTGTTTGTCTAGTTCGGCAGTCGTTAAGCCATCTTTGGGGCGGGTTGATAAACTCTCGACAACAGAGTTGGCCACTCTCATTCGATAAGAAGAAGAAGATTATATCAAAATTTTATTGAACCAATTTTGAATGGAATTCTAGACTGTTACTCGAATTGCCACCAAATTTAGAAAAGAAAGAAAGAAAGAAACCATTTATTATGACAGATTTAACCGAAAAACACGAGTAAAAACATAACAAATAAACATAAAATCTGGCACAGCACAGTCCCAACTCAGCATAATGCTGGATGTGTGGAAGCAACCAGCGCTGGTCTTCCGTTGGGGCTGTGACGTCACGCACGTACAAGAAGGCAGGCAAACAAACAAACAAGATGAGACGTATACAAAGAAGAGCAAAATTTTAAAATACTGGTAGTGGATAGAATGAACTGAAATTTACAATATGTAATGAGGATTTTTTCAAACATTGCATTCATTTAGCTAATCAAATAATGTTCTTTAGTTACTTTTTCATCATGATTATCGATAGTCCTTGTCAACCTACTGCTGGGTGTTACTTATCAGCTAGTCAGTTAGTGTGGGCTTATCAGCTGCGTGCTGGAGATGACTATTTTTTTTTCATTTATAGGCAGCAGAGATGCTGTGTTTATATCACACCGTATCAAAGATATTTTTACAATGAGTTATTTATACCAAATGCTAAACCCGCACTATGGTTGTTTAACTATAACTTTTTCTCTCATTTTCCAATAAAAGTTTTAATATTTCTACAAATTCACATCAAGGTCACTTGATGCACTAATCACAGGTTAGCAAAAGATTTTCTATAACCAGTGATCTAGTCAACTCTTATATGGACAAATTAGTCATATAGATTTTTCCTATGAATGAATATCATTATGAAGAGTATAGAGACTGCTGCTTACCATCCTTGAGCCAGGGCGGCGGCTGCGTCATGAAGGGCGGCACGGCGCTGGGCGGGTGCTGCAGCATCTGCGGCATCATGCCGCCCACGCCCAGCGGCGGCAGGTTCTGCCCGCCCATGCCCGCTATCTGACCTGCGGGGAGTAACATGTAGTTATAAAAGATGAACGAGTCACTTCACAATATCAATTTAGAGATATACTGTTCTTTACACTGTGAAGTAATGAATATGAGTATATTGAATGGTATATGCCAAAAATTTTATTTAATGCCACCACATTTAGTTAGCTGGGCTGCTGCAATAAAGGTTTCATACCCAGTGCAGGGCTCACAAGAACATGTTAACCATCTATGAATAGTTTTAATAATAAAAGAACAGGATTTAAATATATGTTTGTGTTATTCTATTGTTGAGGGTATTTAAACCACGGCCTCTCATTAGTGTGTTTGCTGAAATAAAGATTTGATAATCTTATATAGATTAATATGCATGTTAGGTTTACTTTTAGAAGGAAATGTACGTCCATTAGTTTAGCTATATTATTATTTTAAGTTAGTATTAGTACATTTTTAGTTTAGTGAACTTATAGCAATAAATAAATAAAAAAAATAGATAATTATCTTATATTATGAATAAATGAACTTGTGTAATCGACTGACCCTGCGCAGCCATGGCCTCCACCTCCTGCTGCGTGATGACCTTGCAGGCGGGCCCCTCCTGCGGCCGCGTCCACGTGGTCTCGCGCGTGCGCGCGTGGTAGTAGTAGCTCTTGCCGTCGTCAGACTTGGTCTCTACCCACAGCTCTGGGGCGGGCTGGAATGTATACAGATATATTGTTATACTAGTGGACGACCGCGGCTTCATTTGCATTATAGCAGGATAAAAAGTAGCCTATGACACTCTAAAGACCTCATACTACATACATACCAAACATCAATATGATGGGTGGAATATGGGAGTGCCCAGTGCCACTCCCGTATTCCACCCATCATATTGATGTTATGAATCTAGCATACGAGTCTATGCTTACAACTCACCATATTTGGTGGGGGCATGCCAGGGGGGCCGCCAAACGGCGGCGGCTGCCCCATCATATTGGGCGGGGGTCCCATCGGGCCTCCAGGCGGCATCATACCCGGAGGGGGGCCGAACGGAGGCGGGCCTCCCATCATACCCGGCGGCGGCGGACCCATGGGCCCCCAATTCCCATCAAAGTTAGGTGCGTTGCTGAATCTGGGGCCACCTCTGGTACGGAAGAAGGCTCGGCCGCGCATTGGAGGCCCGGCTGGCCCATAGCCTCGGCCTCGGAACCTCATGGGAGGCCCATTCATCCAGCCCGGTGGGGGGCCTCGCCCTCTGTTTCTGTTGGCATAGAATATTGTGTTAATGTTAGCCAGATTTGACTAAAAGCAAAACACAAATTATGTTAGATCAGATGGTGCCTTTAGACAATTACTATTTAATGTAGCTAAGTTACATATCAAGTAATAACTAAATGATTTTTATAAATACATAGTCCAGATAATTAATTTACCAAAAAAATATAACATTGGTTGGACATATTTGTCATAGCTAAGATTAAAAAATCTCAATAAATCCAATTCACCTAGCTTGTTTTTTTTTCTTTTTGCTCAGTCTATCACCTCATAGCTTACATTGCAAGGCATAAGCCTCCTTCCTTTTTCACCCATACTAATTCACCTCAAAGGGCGATAAGTATATTATTCTTTTAAATGTATGTGACCACAGCCTGCCTTATCAAATGTAATAATAGCAATTAGTCATTTTCATTATTTTGCTGAATTATATACCTATATAGATTTGATAAATGAGCATCTACTAGTATTATATATTAAATTTATTGATTTCACATGCAATGCCAGAGTATTTGAATGATAAATATTTAATTATTAAATAAATTAACTTATTGTTATTGCAAACCTGCCAGCTGTTCAATTAAATGGCATGTAGAGCTAATTAATATGTATTATTTTGCAAATGTACAATAACCTTCATTTTATTACTTGAAATACAAGTACCCATAATACAAACATACAGTATCAACATCATCATCACCCAAAACACAAGCAAAATTTGAATGTGGCTCAATATTCTGCTTTATATTCAAAATTCAAAATTATTTAATTTTCATAAAATGCACACATACAAGAATATCTCTAAAGCACCGTACTAGACGCCGGTGCGTCTGTGACACGGTGATTAGCACCTTCCGGGGTCTTATTTTTGGAAAGTATACATTTTAAATATTTACTTTTACACAATAGAATTTAGAATTTAATTATATTCTCAAGCACCCTGGTTTAAATCAAACCCCACAAAATGTAAAGGAAAATATTGTGAGGAAACCTACATGTTTGGGGACCACAAAACCTGAGAACATGAAATCTTTGTGGAAAAAACTGGGTGCTCACCACAATGTACATGCCAAAGAAAACTTTCCTAATGACTCAATTCAGCGGAGAACTCACAACCCTCAATAATTAGGAATACAACATGAGGAGAATTATTACACACAGAAATTAACTGGTCACCTGATTGGAAGCAGTTTACAAGCAGAAAGGTGCTTAATTAACTTCTACATGTTTATGTATTATATCAACCAACTCAAGGGATAACCTCAGGTGTGTCAGAGCATATTTTTATACAAACTGTTGTATATTAAGACTCAAAAACTTAGCATGAGTGATGAATTATATCTCAAATTAACAGCCAGATCCATCCTGGATTCACACAGTCACTTATGCATGATTTATACATATATGAGTATTTGGCAAAGTCAGTTAAAAACTATCCTTATATACACATAACAGAGCACATGGGACACTGTACATAAAACGGACAATGTCTATGGATAACTGATATTATCAAAATCATTTCGCAAGGCAAAAAAAATTGAATTATACTAAACAATATCAGATTTAACAAAAAAACAGGAAACTGTGGACACACATGGAAGAGCCCTTCACCAAATTTTGGGTGCCCTAAAGATATAATGAAGAAACAATTCATATTATGTTAATGGCAATAGTTTAGTTTAAATCCACATTATTTTTTAAGATTTATATCACTTTTAAATGGGCAATAAATTTCAAATTTAGATTTTGAAGCAAGCAAAGATTGATAAGCAGATGCCCAAGCCATAGTACAATAAACTGGATGGACAATATAAAGTAATTGAACAGAGCTGCCTGAAGCAATACAGAATCACAGAAATAGTAGGACCATCACAGCCTGCACAGAGTTTGGTTTGGATCAAAATGGAGATGGTATCCAATGGTGTTGGTGAAAGACTGATAACAGACCAGTAATGATTTATGATATTTTCATTTGATTTGAACTTCAAGTTCCTAACTGGCAGAAAGTGCATTCTCTTGTTTCGGAGGCCAAGACTGACTTCGGGTTGCTGCGCCAAAGGAGTAAGTAATTTCTCCTCAAAACTATAGTTTGATTCATGTTTACATAGCTGGATCAAGTATTCAAACAAAAACTACTGTTCTACCATATGTTGCGTATGTTCTCACAAGCAAATAAATGAGTTGTTGATGTGTTATTTTACATAGAAATAGTGAGAATACTATACGGTAATACTTACTTAATTTTTTACCGGGAATGAAGCAAGCAGGCAAGAATAACAAAGCAAATGCGCGGGACGCTACTTGTTGGTATTACCTTAGAGCAAGAATGTCGCTAAAATCAATATTACCTTGACAAGTACTTTTGTTTGTAAAAACTATTGTATTATAGGTACAGTGGTAGCAAGCTTCCAGTGCATGTCCTTAATGCATAATAATTTTATGCTCTTACCTGAAGTTACCACGACCTCTGTTGTTTCGGAAGTTGCCGCCTCCGTCCTCGTCGTCAAAAGAATCATCGTACGAGCCCTGATCGCTGAATTCATTCATGGAATCTTTCATATTCTCTGGGCCATCATTGTTGCGGTTTCCTACATCATTTTGCCCGCTCTCTTGCGACTCCATGTTGTAATCTTCCTCCATTGTGATCACGATATGTTATTTAAGCAACTATTTAAGTCCTCATCACTATTACACAGTTTATCTAGCTAATATTAACACAAAATGACGCCGAAAATATTTCTCGCCATTCAATCAAACAAAGATGGATGATTTCAATATGGCGGGCGCGGCATGCATGCCGCTTGTCTAGGGATGGGCTAAGAATATCATGAACAATCGATCGATTACCGGTTTTGTATTTTATATTTTTTATAGGTAGATATATAAATCGAGCTTACTTCGTTTTTTTTTCTGAATACTTTGTCAAAAATTATATAGTACCTAAATCAAAAATATAATTAGGTAAAACCATATCTCACAATCCTATCCCAGTATACAAAATAGAATATAGCTCTAATATATTGTGTGACCTAAAATATAAAAACAAGGGAAGAAAATCTAAACATACTACTTCTAAGTACTACAAAAAAGGGGCACTTAAAAAATCTTTAGAAAAGCCTAAAGATAATCTAAGTGCTCCAGCCCACTACCAGAGGGCAGCGTGCCCAGCATACTGGCCGCATTACCACGCTGGATGGCAAGATCATGACCTGTTACCTTGATTGGTATTATAGTGGCTCTGCCTTCTAATCTAGGGGTGTGGTGTGGGTTCGATTCCCGCATGAGTTATAAAAAATCTATTTATAATTACTTGTGTTGAGTCTGGTCGTTTCTATGTTTAGTATGTATTTACAAAAAAAAAGTACCTATATATAAATACTTACATATCATATCCGTTCAAGTGTGGGGCTCTTTGACGATTGCTCGAAGGTGGGGCTAGATGGCGCAGTGTGCAATGTCCCGGTTTTTATTTAATAAATGTTCTACATCTACACCATTAACCTCTATTACTACTAAGTACTTTAGTACGCGTACTAGTAGTAATAGAGGTCAGTGTTCTACTCGCACAAACAGTGGAACCAATTTAAATGAAATTTGATTAGGCTCTGGATTAACCATTATGGTATTTCTTGGGTAATACCGGGCACTGCTAGTGTTATTATTAACGTGGAGCGGACATTTACAAGAAATACCTACATGTATTTCTTGAACGCGTGCAGGTACCTACTTACGACCTTGTCTAGAACGAATGATGCATTTGAAATTTCATACACAAATCGAGCGGAGTTCGCAGATACAATAACAAGGTGTCCCTTATATTTCGACTTGTGCGAAATTTGAATACGCGCGAGTCCAGCTTAGTAAATGCGCGTATTTTGAATTTGCGCGATGCTTGTGGACATGCTTTGCTTATCATAAAAAAATGTGTGAGTAATCTTAGTTCTGTATCATGTTTCAACGGGTTGAATCTATCTCAGTTTTAGAATGAATAATCCTAATTATATGATGCTAGATCCTAGACGACATAGGGCACCTATGTATCTGCCTGTAGGTATGTCCCTACTAACTATTCTAAACTATCTAAGCACAACAGATGAATGAGTCTACCTGTACAATCTTAAATCAATGAAACAAATTTGATTAGAACATTAAACTTTATTTGTAACCAAAAGTTTTATTGATAGTGTAATAGAGGAATCAAAACCACTAGACTTAAATGCAGATTTCGGAATTTACAATTAGTAGTAATAACTTCGTTATTTCTTTTACACGTTACTGGTTAGGGTCATTTTATTTTTTATTTTATTTTATTTTATCATTTCATTTTATTTTTTAGGGACATTTTCACTTCTGTTGGTCAGGTTTTATATTTTGCGCACTACGTTTCATATCTGCCATCGTTTGTTCATATTGCTGATTTGCCTGCGCGACATATGTGCGCATTTCATCCGGCTGGAATTTTCCATCCATCGAAATTTTTTCAAAGGCTCTAAACTGGTCGTATATCTTGCCGATATCTGCCGCATCTGATGACCGTTGATCAGGATTCAGTGGGCAAGGGAAGAATGGGATAGCTCTCGGGTTAATGTACCTATCGTCCCATTGAGAAGCTTTGGTGTCGAAATACCTTTCATCGAGCGGCATCTGGCTTGTATCCATATCGCTTTGTAATGGCTCCCTGTCCATCTCTGGCAAGAGCTGCATTGCGTTGTAGTTGTACGGGTATCCACAGTTATTCCTCAGTAAAGGACTGCAGCAAACGTTAAAGAAGGGGTCGCAGCACGCTCGGCACGGCCCGCAGCCGCAGCCACACCGTCTCCAGCAGTTTCCATAGCAACAGTTTGGCACGCAGCGACACGTACAGGTACAGGATCCACAGCCGCAGCAACCGCCACTGCCGCAGCCGCAGAAACCATAGGGGCCGCAACCGGTGCGCTTCGGCAGGCAGTAGCACATACACCCTCTCGGGCAGCAACCACTGGGGCCGCAGCAAGTCCCACACAGCGGCGCGCAGGGCCCGCAGCGACACAAGCCACACGGGCCCGACAGCCGCGTGACGGGACATCGGCATCGACACGTCGGGCATATATCGTAGCATTTGATCTTCAAGCCGCGACAAGCGCAGGATCCTGAACAGATGGGATTAGCACAAGGCCCGTATGGACCGTAAGGATAGCAGTAATAAGGACGGTACTCGCAGCAACTGGGATTGCAACAGCACAGGGTGTTGTCCGTTAGGGACTTGTAGCTCGGCCGAGGACATGACGGCGGCGGGTAGGGACAGTTGTGCTGGAAAGGTCGCGCATCACTAGGCGCACACAGAGAGTTTAACAAACTGTCACCTGTATCACTAGATTGCAGCGCACGAGATCCTTGGGTGCCCGTATTCATCCTACCGATATTTTCCTGGGGCATGTCTGGAAGTTCTGGTGGTGTGAAATAGCACAGACAGGCGAGGGTGCCAAATTTCCCAAGGCTTTCAGGTCCGTTAGTAAGATCGGCTGGTAAATTGATGCATGGGCTTGAGGTTGTTTCTGGGTATAAATAGGCACAGTCAGGTTGGCAGGAGCCATTTCCAGCTGGACTGTAGATCCATCTCCACGTGGCCAGTACATTGCTAGGAGGCGGAATCGTATCATGACAGCGGCAGCATCGACAGCAGCCTCCACAGATGCAACCAACGTACCTCACCATCTCAGAAACTACTCCGTCTATGTCATTAATCATCGTGGTCTGGTTGTCATCACGAGCCTTCTGTTCCGAGAAGACCAAATCAGGTCGACTCCTAGACATTATCAGTTGTTGCTGACTTTCTGGACCCGAGTGATTACGTCGAGAGGCAGTTGCAATGGGACAAGACATACACCTGCGAAGCGTTGATATCCTCCGCTGCCTTCTTTTAGGAGACACTGGCACTTCTTTCATTCTAACGACTCGAGGCTGCTGAATCAAATTTAATTCTTCAGATTTCAGGCACTTGAGTCCGTCCGCTGAAAGGATGATTCTCATTGTATTCACAATCCAATCCTATTAGAAACTAACGAGGAAAAGAGATAATTATTTTGCACTGCAATAAAAATAGTTACTAAAATATTGTGATGAATGTTATAAACATTAGGCATTCATCATATTCAATATTTTGGAGCAAAAACGAGCCTACCTATCTGAATAAGATTTAATTTTAGACATCCTATCCTAAATTGAAAAAACATGTAAATATTTTTTAGTTTTTATTATTTTATCGGACCTAAAACAGTGTTAGATGAGTATTACAACATCCTACTCAAATGTAGTTAAACGTACCTACAATCAAAACGTATGTTTATATTTTTTTTTTAACTAAACCGACATAAATTTTTGATGTCTCCAGGTACGCTCTAAAACCTATTGACGCTAAAACATTTCAGAACATAAAAATATTGTCTAATATATTTTTGTTTAAAAGAATATGGTTGGTGTAAGAAGCATCAAGAAAACTTTAGCTGGTGATATGAGGAAAGTTAAATAGCGATTTAAATATGGTGGTTCGGGCGACTCCATCTGCGTATCAGAGGTCTGGGTCAGCGTATCAGTGGCCGAGTTTAATTTCTCATTGTTTGAAGAACTTGCCGAGTCAGCCACATCTGTATCGGGCACGGGCTGACTGAAACCGCGGTATCGATAGTCCCAGTAATGCTCTTCAAACCCGTACACGTCTGACACGTACGACAGTAGGCTCGTAGTCTGACTGCCCTTACTACTGTTCATAGCATGAGCGATGTTTGGGGAAGGCCAGTATAATATGGCGAGAATATTGTGTAAGAAATTTGTTTTTTACTTTTTCTTAGGCTCCGTCTTGTCTGCCGGAAAATTTCTAAGCTGGTCAAAGTTTAGAGTGTCTTTGCCAGGAGGCGTTTCAGATTTCAGCTTGCTCCTGTTTTCCTTTTGGGACAATTTCTTGGCATCTTTAGCTGGTATATCAGGGTTATCATCTGTGGATTTGGCCTTTAATAGTCCGACAGTTAGTAAAGGCAAGAGAAGGACTGTAATCAAGTTCAGATTATTGAAGCAGTATGTTGGAACTCCGTCGTTGAACGAAAAGGAATGATACGAGCGTCCTCGACGTGATGAATTATACCTGTTCAAAAGTCCACTCTTGGCCATGCAGGAGGAACAAAACAGACCTGAACCCTTGAGATTCCTGGGATTGAAAGCACCACACTGACCACATTGTACATTTTGAGGGACCTCGTACGGATTGGGAGGTTGAACCGAATTCGGGACGCAAACCATATTCGGAACTACACATGAGCCAAACATCTGACCGCATCTTGTGTAGCAAGTAGGGCAGTAGGGCCCAAGCGCCCCACAGTCACAAGGCCCGTAGGGACCGTAAGGACCACAGTGTCTGCAAGGGGGAGTTTGTCCACTAGATTGAGTGTTGGTGCAAGGAGGCCAGCAAATGCCGTCAGTGCAGTATGAAGCAGGGCCAGATAAACGACCGAGGCCGTATGGTCCGCAAGGTGGACAATGGCCGACATAACGGCAAGCTCCGCAAGGGCCACAGCCACACCAAGTCGGTATGGTTGGCCCGCCACGACAAAGACCACATGGGCCGCATAGACGAGAGATCCCGCACGGTCCACATGGACCGCATGGCCCACAATTAGGACAAGGGCCGTTTAAGCCGAAAGGTCCACAAGGGCTATTGCAGGGATTAAAACCAGTAGTTGGATCACTAGCTCGGCAATACCAGGGTCTGAGAAGGGGACTAGTGTTGAAGTATTTGGTGCATCTGTAAGGAGGACACATGGGCAAGCATGTACCGACGGCAGAACAAGTTCCAAAAGCATTCTGTTTATTAGTTGGGGCATCAGGGTCATACGGAAGACAGCCACAACAAGCTGCGCAAGGATTAAACGGATTTTGTTTGGAATCTTCTTCCGATTGCTTCATAGCAGGAGACCCTAACGTTTTACCGAGGCAGCAACAAGAATAAGGTCCGCAGAAGCCGCAAGAGCCAGGTGGTCCGCAGCCACCCAGTTTACAGACACCGGCTGCACCGCAAGGACCGCATGGACCACAACAACCGTAAGCGCCCCAGTAAGGTCCGTTGTAGCAGCCGGAGCAGCCACCACAGCCACATGGGCCACAACCACAGCCACAAGGGCCACAACCACAGCCACAAGGGCCACAACCACATGGACCGCAGCCACAGCCACAACCACATGGGCCGCAGCCACAACCGCAGCCACAAGGGGCTGGACCACAACCACATGGCGGACCACCGCAACCACAGCCGCATCCACAAGGGCCACAGCCACATCCACAAGGGCCGCAGCCGCAACCACAGCAACCACAAGGGCCGCAACCACATCCACAACCACAACATCCACATGCGCCACAAGGTCCGGCACAGCAAGGCCCGCAACAACCACCTGGACTACACGGCCCTATAGGCTTACAAGTGCCGGTCACATGGTACGGACCGCAGAACCAAACACCGTAAGGATAGTAGTAGTATCCAGTCATGTACTGGATGCAACGGGGCGGAGTATTACAGGGAGGAGGCAGGCAGCCGCCGCCGCAGCAGTTGCCGCAAGGGCCGCAGGGAAAGGGACAAGAACAGCCCATACAACAGGTTCCGCATTTACCACAACACCCAGCCGGGCAAGACGGACATCCACACACATTGCTAGTGGCCAGTTGTTTCATTAGATTCTCTTTTTGATCATTCTCTTGATCTGAAACCTCCTGAATATTATTATTCTCTGGATGATCGATAGTTCTTGGATCAGGTTCTAGCAGTGGCTCAGGTTGATTTTGTGGTTGCTCACACTGGTTCGGACAGATATTGGAAATCGGCTCTGAAGCTGGTGTGGTTCCTTGGTCCGGGGTTACCGGATTATTGAAGAAATGAGGTCGAATGTAGGGAGGCATATGGAACGGTCGCGGTGGTGGTGGCCTATAGGACTGGTCAAGAATTGCATTTCTCCAGAGTGGAAGGTCCGTGCCTCTGCTTAAAACGACTGGCCGAGGTGGTCTATTTTCTGCAGTTTCTTTATCGACATCCCTTTCTTCTTCGGCGGGTCTGTTAGGTTCGGGTGGGATTTCTTCAGCTTTGACAACTTCTAGTTTGCTTTCCTGCGGCGGTAAGGCTTGTGGCTCACCGGGCAAAGCAGCGGTACTCCCTTTAAGTTCCAGTCGACCAGACTTCTCTTCTATCTCAACTGGTATCTTAGGATCCTTGACTGCAATTTGAACTCCACACAGCGCTTTTATCTGTTCCGCCAGTTGCTGAGTCAACGTCAACTTCCTCTTCTTTCCGTATTTCGCTGAAAGGATGATTCTCATTTGTAATCACAGTCCAAGGAACAGCTTATAAAAACCTAGACGAGAGAAAAGCGCGAGTTATTCTGAAATAAAACAAATATTTTGTTCCGGTTTTTATTAGGGGTTTAATTAAAATACACAGATTGTCTTAAAATTATAAATCCAACATCAGGGTTCAAAATTATACACCAAGCTTTCATATTTTGCCATGATTCACCGAGCACGCAACTTTTCAGCATTGATCCGAAATTATTTTTATTTTTGTTACTTCAATGAATAGCATTTGAATTTTAATTTCTTCGGTTTCCCATTTCAAGTTGCTATTGAAAATGGCGATTCATAGCTTACATTTTGCCTGTGCTAAGCTGAGTGTGCGAGTTACTGTAGTACTATTAAATAACAAAACATTAAGGAAAAATTGTTATTCTTTTCCTTCAGAGGGTAAAGCTGGTAGACAGCATTGTGGCCCTGGAGGACAGGGTGATATGCATTTAGGGGGATTCGGTGGGCAACATGGAGGCCCTGCTGGAGGGCAACAAAGTAGCCCACAGTTTGAGCCACATGGTGGGCCGCATGGTGGGCCGCATGGTGGGCCGCATGGTGGGCCGCATGGTGGATTACAAGTTGGCATTTGGGGACACGACGGGAAAGAGCTCTTCGGACTACAGGGCCCGCAAGGTATACACGTGCCAGTTACATGGTATGGGCCACAAAACCAGTTTCCATATGGGTAGTAATAGTAGCCCATCATGAACTGTGTGCATTGTGCTGCACAGTTGCACGGGGGCGGTAAACAGCAACAACAATTTGGGCAGCATTTACACCAGCAAGGGCAAGCTGACCCACAGGCGGGGAAAGGTGACCCACAAGGAACGCACGGGGGCCTAGTCGGGCTACATAGGCCGCAAATAGGGCACGGACGCGGACGACTACTAGAAATACATTTACAAGGGCTACATCCGCAGCAACAGCATGGTTTCTCGGGTGCAACTTTCGCGGGCTTCTCGCATTCTTTGGAGTACTTTTTCATAAAAGAGCTTAGAAATCCTCCAGACTGCTTCGGCTGATTCATACAGCTCAGATGCCAGTATAAGGGCGCTAGGGTTGGGACTCCAGCTTGCATGGCGTTACGAGGGTCAGGACAGGTTTGACACCAACACGACTGTTTTGCGGGCGTGCTCATGATACGTAGTATAGATTTCTGGGCCAAAGGTTTCACAGAATACAGTTGCGGACACGACTTGCTGCATCCTATCCGAATTCTCCTCTTAGGCCGACATCTATTTTTCAGCATCGGAGGATATCTTGCATTCTTCATTGGGCTGAAGCCGTGGAACTGTACTTTGAAAGGCTCTCGTTGAAATTGCTTCCACGCCGGGACTGCAAAGGTATATTGACACTGTTCACCTCACTATCAGATCCGCGAAAAACCTACCTAGACTTCGAAAACAAACCTCCCTATTAGAGCGCCCAGAGCATCAAATTGGCAAAAATATCTACATTTCATTCTTAAACAAAAAGAAAATTGGTTGTTACATTTTTTTATTTCATTTCGTTAAACGTACAAACAGAAGCTCTCCTAAATGGCATTAATTAAATCTAGCAGCATGTTTTGTCACCGCCAGCAGCAGAGTTTCCTTTAAGATGCTGATGCGATGCGTGAGCAGGAAAATCAGACCCTAGGCAGGGGTAAGGTTTCTTATGTTGGCGCGCACTTAAGTAAGAAAAGCACGACTCTGGAACCCGAGGGCTGTCTCTCGTTTGCACACTCTCGAGGCCTTTGGGTTTGTTTAAATGAGGAATCTGGCAGTCATCATGTCGGTTGATAAACAGCGACCAATCAGAGGTACTCTTAGGTCCAGTATTTCTTGGTTTGGCCACATCCTTGACAGCCTTCACTGATGAGCGACAGTCCGATGAAAAGTATCTGGTGAGTACCGAGTCTACGGAAGAAGTGGTGCGTTTATGTAGGGAAGGTTTAGGGTTATTGAAGGGGAATGTTTTAACAAGTTTAGGATTGATGTCGCTAGGGATCGAAGTTTCCCCTCCCGATAAGGCTATGGTTGCAGTTAGATTCGAAGCAGCTTTGGATATATTGCAAGCTGAATCTTTCGCAGTATTCAATATCATAGCGACGTTAGGAACACCGCAAGGTAGGCCACCGCGTGTTGGGTAAGATACTATGTTGGGGTTGCCGAGCGCGAATGGACCATTTGGATCGATAATGCCTTCAACAGGTGCTGGAGTAATGCAGCAATTGCAGAATGGACCACACCAAGGTTTGCAACCGCATGGGCCACAGCCGCAGCCACATGGTCCACATCCACAGCCACCGCCACATGGTCCACAGCCACAGCCACATGGGCCGCAGCCACAGCCACATGGGCCGCAGCCACAACCACAGCCACCGCAGCCACAGCCACAGCCGCCGCAGCATCCGCAACCACATGACTGGCCTAAGCCACAGCCGCAAGGCCCGCAGCCGCTGCCTCCGCAAATACAAGGGCCACAACCACAGGGCGGTCCATTAGGTCCGCATCCACAACCATTGCATAGGGGGCCGCAGCCGCCACAGCCGCCACAACAACCACATCCGCAGCCACATGGGCCACAACCACAGCCACATGGTCCACAGCCGCAACCGCAACCACCGCAGCCGCAACCGCAACCACCGCAGCCGCAACCGCAACCACCGCAGCCGCAACCGCCGCAGCCACAAGGACCACAGCCACAACCACATGGGCCACAGCCGCCGCAGCATCCGCAGCCGCCGCAGCCACAGCAGCCAAAGGGTCCACACGAGCCAGGGCCGCAGCCGCAGCAACAGCCAGCTGGAGCACACGGACCGCATATGCCACGGCAGGGCCCACAAGGACCGCAAATACCACAAGGACCGCAGGGTCCGCATGGCCCGAAGGGACCGCAACAAGCTTTACAGTGGGCGCATATAGCACGGCAGCAGCACAACGGGCTGGTTTTGAAATAGCGGCTTGATCTACAGGGAGGTGACAGTGGCATGCAACCACCACAAGTCGCCCAGGTTGCGCAAGGACCAGACGCCTGGGAAGATTCATTTTCAGGAGACGGATTTTGGCTGACATCCAGGACTCTAGGGCTGCTCTGATCAAATATTGCGCTCTGACAAGGCTGCTCATTGGGATTTGGACTACATATAAATTGGCAACTTTCAGGGCCCGACTGCTGCTGCTGATGCTGCGGTTGCTGCTGCTGCTTCTGCTCATTTTGATTAGAGGTGTTGACAGGTGAGAAATTACAAAAAGTGGCAAGAGGCCCGAAACCATTAAAGTCTTTTGAGCCTTCGGAGCACTGCGTCGGTGGCATATTGACCGGCATGCAACAGCAGCAACACGGTCCAGGGCCACAAGGACAAGGACCACAAGGACCGCCCGGATTCGGTGGATTGGGACCGCAAGGTCCACCGGGACTCACAGGGCCAAAACCTGGACAACAACCTGTCTTGACGTGATAGGGGCCACAGAACCAGTTACCGTAGGGATAGTAATAGTAACCAGTCATACACTGCAGACATTTAGCGGGCGTGTTACAAGGGGGAGGAAGGCAACCACAGCCACAACATCCGCAACCACAGCAGCCACAGCCGCAACCGCAACCACAGCAGCCACACACATTGGCTAGTTGCCTAGCAACCTCCGAAGTACCCTGCTCGCTCGCATCAGAACTGCCGGGGACCGCGAGGTCTGGGAGGGGAAAGAAGTGTTGTGTGTTGTGTCTGGGACATAAGTTGTTAAACATTCTGTGCGAGTGTTGGCGAGGACAATGGCTCTGTTCCGAGTGGAAGACGGCGGACTGCGTCCTGGGGAGCTGCTTGGCGTCGGCGGAGCTTGACAACGACACGTTGGGAACGCCGGCCACCAAGCAAGGGCAGGACATGCTCCTATACACCGCGTTCTTGTGTTTGGTGACCTTCTGCGCCTTCTCTTTCCCAGCCACGGGCACTTCTTTCATCCTTATCATAGGGATCTCGCGGATCGATTTTTGTTGCTCTGTCAAGTTCCTCTTCTTTCCGACATTTGCTGAAAGGATGATCGCTTATTGTAATCACAGTCCCAATCCTACACAACCTACTCCTACCTAAGCCTAGTAAAATTGTCGAAAATCAAATAAAACCACAAGATAGTGACCAAATTTTAATTTTAATGTTGGTAAATCACAAATTTCAAGTATTTGGTGCTTAGGTGAAACGTGTGTATATTTTAAATGGCTGGGATTCTGTTAAGTCGTATAGTGTAAGTCCACAATACTCAAACTAATAAGCATGAGTAGGGTTGACCGACGGAATCTTAGCTATTAACTTTGGGCTTCATCGATGAAAATTCCCCGCCTCTCTGGCCTCGGCTCGTGCTGGCCCTGGGCTGAGCCACATTTCTATGCAAGTAGCGAAGGGCGGGATATGACTCATGTCGTTTGCTATTTACAGTGGCGTCAGAATGCATGGAATGGAACGACACCTTGATACTCGAGCGCAAGTCTTTATAAGACCTTGGCGTGCTTTGCACCGGACTGGAATAAGCTTGCGTACTATATAACTGTTTATGACACGGGCTGGCCAAAGTGGAGGTATAAGGACTGGGAGGGGCCTGTGTGCGATATCGCAAGTGTGGACTCTGATACTGATTGGGAGCGATAGTGGTGTTAAATGGGAAGTATTTGGAGATGCCGCTGCGGGAAGCAGCTTGCTCCTGCTGTGCACATTGAATGGGAGCTTCAATCTGATTCCCAGGGCCTGTCTTTATCGCAGTCTTTCCTCCTTGGCCAGAAAGTATGCCACCCGGCACGGGGCAAACGCAACAAGGTCCGCAAGGACCGCACGGACCACAACCACAGCCGCAGCCGCAGCCGCAAGCACCGCAAGGCCCGGCGCAGCACGGGCCACAGGCGCCACCAGGACTGCACGGCCCGATCGGTTTACATGTCCCGGCCACGTGATAAGGACCGCAGAACCAGACACCATACGGGTAGTAATAGTATCCAGTCATGTACTGGATGCAACGGGGTGGAGTGTTACAGGGAGGAGGCAGGCAGCCGCAACCGCAGCAGTTACCGCAAGGGCCACAGGGGAAGGGACAGGGGCAGCCCATACAACATGCCTTGGCGTAAGGTCGGGCGGTTGTGAGCTGAGAACCGAAGGGCTGCAAGAGGTTCGAGGTGCAGAGAGGACTGGAGAGCAACGATGAAATTCTCTGGCATTGTGCTGCTTCGTAAGACAGGGGTCTAGTTCGGGGCGCACTGAGGGATCGCAGCGACGAGCGGAGCGCCCGCGTTTCCGTCCCGAGGTTAGGGCAGGACTTGCTGCAACGTGGCAGCGCGCTCCGCATGGGAGCGCGGGATTCCCTCGATGTCGACAGCTGCCTCGCATGTTTGATCTTGGAGTAACCGAAGATCCGCGCCTGGCTACTCTTCAAACTCCGGCTTGGCACCACCGAGGCTGCAAAGGTATGTTACGCTGTTCACCTCGATTAACGATCTGTCATTGCTCGATACCCTGCCTAGATGGACGTCAGATCTGCCTACTCCCTAGCAAATCAATTAAATCAAAGACTTTAATTGTAATCAATAAATTTATTAACACATCAAATCGATCAAAATATATAATATAATCGTAAAAATTCAATGCAAACGTGTTCTATGACTATTGTTTAAAATATCAAGCAAACTAGGCCGGTGCTAGCTTCAGGGCATCTGATACGCTGATGCGGCTGGGAATAACTTTTTCATCGCTTCTGCAGAGGTCATCTTGCTTATTTTGAACGGGCATGATAGGCCCGGACGTGCAGCACGGGCACGGTGCTTTCACGCACTTGTCACACTTCTTAGGTTTGCAAGGGCAGGGGCAGGGGCACGGGCAGCATGGCCCACAGGGGCCACACGGTCCACAAGGGCCACACGGTCCGCAGGGGCCGCACGGACAGGGGCACCGGCACGGGCCGCAGCATCCGCACGGGCCACAGCAAGGACCACACGGCCCACAGCCACAGCCGCACCCGCACCCACACGGGCCGCATCCACAGCCGCAGCCGCAGGGTCCACAGCCGCAGCCACAAGGTCCACAGCCGCAGCCGCAGGGTCCACAGCCGCAGCCACAAGGTCCGCAGCCGCAGCCACAGCCACAGGGTCCGCAGCCACAGCCACAGGGTCCGCACCCGCAGCCACAGCCGCAGGGTCCACAGCCGCAGCCACAGGGCCCACAGCCACAGCCGCAGCCACAAGGTCCGCAACCGCAGCCGCAAGGTCCACAGCCACAGGGTCCGCAACATCCGCAAGGCCCGCAGGGTCCGCAAGGTCCGCAGCAGCCACACGGGCCGACAGGGCCACAGCCACCACAGGGACCACAAGGCCCGCAAGGACCACAACAGCCGCAATCTTTATCGCTTTTCTCCGCATAATACCGCACCGTACCGCGGTTGTCCCCGCCGCAAAGTAGTTTGGTGTATCCGAGCCATGGCGAGTCGAATGCGGTCGCGCCGTTGGTCGCCACTGCAAATACATCTAAGGTATAATACTTGGCGAGATAGCCGCTGTTCGGTTCATGCTATTCAGAAGAACGTAGGAGCGCTATCGCCGAGTATTATAGCTTGGAGGTTCTGCGGCGGCGACCACCGTTCTCCAAAATAACAAGCCCTCACAGCATCATAGTTAGCTTTAAGATTTAATGCCGCAAACAAAACGATAAATAGAGAACGTGTATCTTGTCAATTTTGACAGGACAGCCACTGATAGTCATTTTTTTCACAAATCACGATTTTGTTTCGCCCGGATCCGCCCGCGATGATTTTTCTAGATTTCTACCACTTACCTGCTTAAACTACAATAATTTACTAATAGAATGGATGAAAGCTAAATCTGGCGGATAAAATAGGGATAGGTAGGTCGAAGCCATTATTAGCATTATTATTCTGGATTTTACCGATTTAATAGGGCTGTATCCGAACATTCGCGAAAATAACGGTAATCACTCCCGCCTCACATTTAAAAGAAAATTGTGATAAGATGAACACTACATGAGGTCTATCTACAGAAAAGAAAGCTGGGTAAATACTTACACAGGGGCGCAGGGTTGTTTTTGTTCGCTGTAGTTGCAAGGGAACGTCCCTTTATACATTTTAGCAGCGAAACGTTTCTGGATAAAACCGCCTTCCTCAAAACTAGAGCCATGTTTTACGAAGTTACTTTTATTTTTAGGTCAAAATGCCGGATGGAACTTGAAAATTTGGAAGGTTTTTGTGTACTTTTACTTGAAAATTTTGGCCATTGTAGGAGAGCGCCCGATTCTGTGTTGTCCGAACGAGATCTTGGATAGATTATCGATATTCAAAAATTTTCCGGAGCTCTTTCGAGATTCGATTTCTTCTTTTTTGGTTCTGTCAGCAAGGAGATTCTTCTGCCGCGAAAGAAGTTTATACCAAATAGATCTCGCACTAAAAACATATCACATCATTCAATTTTTTTTAAAATATTATATATAGTTACCGAAACTAATTTATGCTTCAATTATATAAATGTAAAAATTATCTAACAATATTACTTTATACAGATGTCTAACTTATACCATCTAGAAGTCATGTTATGTAAAATTACTAACGTGTATAAAGAGTTTGTCACTTTTGAAAGAGATGGCGCTTTCATACCATGATTACTGATTATAAGCATGTACTATGAGATTGTATTCTATGTTGCTGTTGTCGGCTAACTAAGCACCTGGCTAAATAATAGTAGGTATTTTTCAATCCAATGTCCCTTTAATTACATATATCATAATACCTCACTCTATCTAAACCGTCATTTTTGAGGACCACAATATCCGAGGACATGTGTGATGTGTCTACCGTGGAAGCTGACCTGGGCGCCCACCACGATGTATCTGCGCAAGAGAACTCCCCTAACGAATTGATTCTGAGGGGAGTCACGACCCTCAGTCATGAGGATATACGACTCAAAGAGAGATACCTCGATTTATTTACCGATTTGTTTGTAGGTACCTCCTTGATGTAACTACATATTATAGGTAGGTATTGTAAGGCAAGGCTGAGGCCAAATTTTAAATCTGAGTAAATAGTACCTTCTAGGTAAGCGTATTACATCCTAGACTCACTGCTTAACATCAGACGAGCTATAGCAATGTAAGTTTGTATAAGGAAAACAGTGTTTAAGTAGATTATGCAAAAAAGTACTATGCCCTAAACTAAATTGAGATCTCAATGTTTTTAGAATTCTAAAATTGTTACATTGTATTGTGTACTGTATAAAACGAATTCATAACTAAATTTTCTAAGAATTTTCCTATACTGGAAAAATTTTACACAACTTTTTGACTAGATTTTACAACTGAGATAAAAGTTATAACAAAGCCTAAACAAACTTAAAAGTTTAAGCGCGTTAATTTGTTATTCTAACTGTCTTAATATTTATTTAATAAAAACTTATAAAACAAATTTTACTAATTTAAAATTTATTAATAAATAAATATAGTCAAACTCAAACCTAGACTGCCTCCTCCTCCTCTTCCTCTCGTCGTGTCCCTCATTACCGAGAGTCGTGACTCCCCCGCAGAATTTATTCTAGACTGCCTAGACACTATTTAAAAATTCTTACGCCAAATAAAGCAAATAGTAGAAAAAAAATATTCTAAGCACTTTACAAATTCACAAAATTTTATTTTCACACGTAAACAATAAATACATTCAAAAGAAAACAGTACTTAATATTATTCACAAAATTAATAGGCCATGGCGTTTACATCTGAATTATAATTAGTATGGCGGCACCAATAAAATAAAAAATATTTGAGGACATATCACACAGCGCCATCTAGGTAACCCCATACTAAGCTCACGCTTGTATCTGGGTACTAGATAACGGATATACCTACATATATGTTTACTATTATTTTTAACCGACTTCCAAAAAAAGGAGGTTATCAAGTCTTCTGAAAGTTTTTTTTTTGTTTTTGTGGGGATGTTACGCGACTACTCCGTTGTTTATCAACCGATTTCAAAAATTCTTTTTTTAGTCGATGAGGATAGTTTCCGAGATGGTCCCATAAAAAATGGTTCAGTACTTTTTGAGAAAAAACCAATAAACCAACAAATTGATAAAGTTTATCCAAACTAATTTTCCATTTTTCCAAAACTACTAGTCAGATTTTGATACAGTTTTCTGTAATGTGTTAAGGTTTAATGGGTAGATCTTTTTAGCTATGTACCTATTACGATGACAACTCACCAGGGGCGCTGCTGTATACTCTATATCTTCTGAATTATCAGCCCGATTTTGATGCGGTTTTCTCTGATAGGCTTAGATTTGTTTAGCAACGTGACAGTAGAGTTGAAGTCGGTTTTTGCTTTTGTATTAAATAATTATGTAAATACACGACCAGACTCAACACAAGTGATTACAAATTTTAATATTTATAATTGTGTTATGCGGGAATCGAACCAGCACCTCTAGATTAGAAGGCAGAGCCACCACCAACTAAGCTAACAGAGCAGATATAATCCAAACAGTACTTTATTAAGTGTATTTTTAATCAATTGGATAAAAAAGTTTTATATTGTGTTGATTTATATAAATTTTGTGAGTGAACAAATTTAAGACTCAGTGCAACTAATTTTATTCAACAGCTGTTTGTATGTTCTATGACGTAAAAATAAAGTACAAAGACAGCCATAAAAAGTAAATATACTTTTACAATCCAATCCGTTTTATCAATGTTTTTGCACACAAAATATTACTTTTTTGTAACTGTCTAGTAGGTACAGATTCATTCATTCCAAACAGCAGTTACATGTCAGTACAAAAAAAAAACAATTAATTATCTTATCACATATTTAGTCTATAATCAAAGTTTAGGCCCTTAGGGCTTGATAAACTCTTAAGAACAGAGTTGGCCACTCTCATTCGATAAGAAGATTAAAGTTTAAAACACATTTAATAATAATCAACGTTTCCATTAATTAAAATTAATCCACAAGGGTAGGTACTCATTGTGTGAATGTGAATAAAATGCCTTCTCTGCTAACCATTTTTTTTATTACTTTACATTACTCTAGTCAGTCGTCTGAATTGCCTCCATCAAAACCACCGTCGAAGCCGCCGCTGTCAAAGGCGTCGTGATCCATGCCTTGGTCCATCCCACCTTGGTCCATCCCACCTTGGTTCATCCCACCTTGGTTCATCCCACCTTGGTCCATGCCCCCGGGCGCGCCGCCGGAACCATAATATCCTGACATAAACATAATAATTATTAAGTATTTAGCCATGTAAATTAGTATAAGGAATATAGTTTAAAGTAGATATTGTAAGAAAAGTGCTATGCTCTAAACTTTAAACAAGCAACTGGATCACACAACTTAATCTTTTTTTTTTAGAATTACATAGTTTTTAAAATGTAATATTGTATTGTGTACAGCATAAATAAATAAATACATTAATTAATTAATTAATCAATACATATAATAAAGAAGAAGAGGGTCCAAAGACTGAACATTGAAGATTAAAAAAAAATTATTGGACATACTTAGAGGGGTTAAATTAGGGGGTACATAAAAGAGTACTTGTTTGATTAATTAAAAATTGTGCTGCCAACAATGCATCCAATGATGAAACGGTCAGCTTTTTTAGTGAAACGGTCAGCCTCTTTAATTAAACTGCAAGTAGGTTGTTCCGCATTACGTGCAAATAAATAAATATAAATAGGAATATTGCAGGACATTTCTATTCAATTCATTAATTTCTGCACTTATGTGTATACATACAGATGTTTATTCAAGGACACAAGGTTCAATAATGCGCTCCATAAGTAAGCCTTTCGGCATGCAAAACACAATTAATTTAACACAACGCCATCTAACGTCACACTAACTAAACTAACATAAATAGAAGAGCTACAATATATTCTGACATACATAAATTTAATAATGATTAATCTACTTTGTTTTAACTTGGAATAATTGTAACATATAAAATTTATATTTATTGTATCAAAACGGTGACATTTATTAGCATTTAAGTAATTGACTTTTTTTGTAATAATCAATTGAAACTTATAACTTTAAAATTATGCATGTATAACTTCAAAGGGAAATAAAGGCTATTTTTATTTTTTATTTTATTTTAATTATAATATTGTTTCAATGTTGTTACGGCAGAAATCGCACCGCCAAAGATATTGTATGTAAAGCACTATAGTAGGTGCCTGCAATACAGGTATTCCTAGTGCAGGACCTCCCGTTACCTCAATACAATGTAATACAAAAAACTGTTAACAATTAAGTAGAAGTCAAGTTTGTTATCCATTTTATAAATAAATTTATTTGTATTTGTTGTACGTACCGCCGTGTCCGCCTTGTCCGTGCCCTCCGGCCGCCGCACTGGCGCAGCACGAGCACATCATGGCAGCCAGGCACGCCATGCACGCGCCGAGGCACATAGACTGGCCCGTGCCCATACCAGCTGCAACCATGAAAGATGTAACATTTATTTGCTGGAAACCATGTACATTTACTTGTTTGTATTTGTTTATTATATGCTACAATAAATGTTTTTCTTCCTTTCTTTCTTTACATAAGCAGATTATCTGCTGCCAGATTAAACTTTGATAACAATCAATCTATACGAATCACATCACACTAACATTACAAAAGCATAATTTTGAAACTTACAAATTGTAAAATGTATAATTAGTTAAAAAAAAATATATCTGTTTTTTTATGAAATCTTTAGCCTAACTATTATCATAAACCTTCTATAACTATTACTATATTAATTAAGTTAAATAAATTGTGAGTGAAATAACGATTCTTAGATTTTATTACAGTTAGATATAATTCAAGAGATCTAATAAAAAACATGTTAATAAAATATACCTTGTTGCTGTTGAGCAGGCGGAGGGTGAGCGTAACCGGGCTGACCGTACGGCCCTTGTGGTGGACCGTACGGTCCTTGCGGTGGACCGTACGGCGCTTGCTGACCGTAGCCTTGCTAAAAACAAAAAAAAACATTTATTGTTATCATTACAGACAAAGTCATGTTCCAACAATTTACATAAATTTTGTCTGTTTATCTGTTTATTTAAACGCCCATCACGCAAAAACAGCTATACTTACGGATCATCATGATTTTTGGTATGAGGTCTTAGGAGTGTCATAGGCTACTTTTTATCCTGAAATAACACGAGCGAAGCCGCGGGTGTCCACTAGTAAAGAAATATAAACTTTAACCTGTGGATATCCTTGTGGCCCGTATCCTTGTTGCTGGGCATATCCTCCGTATCCTTGCTGGCCGTATCCTACTTGCTGTGCTGGCTGACCAAGCTGCCCTTGCTGACCGAAACCTTAAAAAACAATTACATTTATTTATTCACTTATGTAATTTGACGTGTAAACTCTGTTTATAAATAAATGACTATGAACTATTATGGGTAGGTAATTTATTCATGCACTTTTCGGTTAAAAAATGTTGTGTTGTCTGTGTTTACAATTACGATCCATCTTAGACCATATATCCAACGTATATCTGTATATCCATAAAATAAAGTCCAACTTCTTTCGTGTGACTTTCGGACCGACGTTTGAGGAGTCAACACGTCCTGAGGATGCCTCGTGGAGAGGCGAAACACGTGTCGACGAGAATATCTTGCCGAAGGAAAACAACAAAGCTTCAAGACACAAGGTGCGGTGTTGGTAAGATCTTGAGATCCACGGAGGGCACGTGGGTTAGGAGGTGAGGTGTGGCGGTGGTATATGGAGGAACACACCTAAAAACCAAGTTTGTGGTTTCATGTCGGTTAAGGAGCAGTCGCAGCGGAAAAACACTACATATTTCTCCAGAGTTTCAGTTACAATGAATTTCTGCAAAGTAACGCCTGATTCAATATCTTGTTCTAATGTCGTCAACCCACCGAATTGGTGGGCGACATCACCGCATTGTAATAAGACGGTATAGGTTAATAAAAAAAATCTAACCTGGCTGGTTCATTGGTTGTCCTGGTGGTACATATCCCGGCGGTGGTGGTGGTCCGAACCCAGGAGGCGGTGGTGGTGGCGATCTAGGCTGGAACAACCCATGTCCTGCGCCAAACCCATGGCCGTGACGTTGGTTTGCCAAAGTCTGAAATAGTTTTAATAAATTAACTTCATTAACTCTTTCTGTGAGTCGTATTTCCTCATGACTGAGGGTCGTGACTCCCCCGCAGAATTAATTCGTTAGGGGAGTTTTCTTGCGCAGATAGGTACATCGTAGTGGTAGCCCAGGTCCTTTCACGGAAGACGCATGTCCTTGAACATTGTGGTCTACAAACATGTCGGTTTCCTCACGATGTTTTCCTTCACCGTAAAGCGAGTAAATCCACACATAACTTGAAAATACAAGTCATTGGTGTAAGGCTGCAGGATTCGAACCAGGGTGCGTCTGGATGAAAAGCAGACACTGGAACCGCTGATCCACACTCGGTTGATTGAAGATATTGGAACAACATTAATTGTTTGTGTATACTTTAAATTTATATACTTTTCTTTTGTAAATACATACTTATTATACATACCGACCAGACTCAATTCGGATGAAATGTATTATTGAGCTTTGAAAAATGACTTGAGGTAGATTATAATACTCCGGATTACTACATAAGCTAGTACTTATTATACCTGGTTAGCGCGGGTAACATCGCAACATGATATATTATATATTACTCATTTATTTGTCATATAGTACACTACTGTTAAGCCATGTCAGAGGCCCTTACAGCGGCTTGATAAACTCTCAACACCAGAATTGGCCACTCTCATTCGATAAGAAGAAGAAACTTACATTCCCCATTAGCTAGGAACTTGAAAAACTCTTTCAAAACTTTCTTTCGTTTGCAATGTTTATAATTCCATTTAATTTGCATGTTTTGTTACTTTATTCTTGTAAAACACGATATATTTTATCATAATTTATTCAAACACAATATCCAAAAAATAAATAAGTTAAATGACAGTTATTTCTCGTAGAAAAAATGCACCAATTTTCAGAAGACTCGAATGAGGCGCCATTGTCCTATTTCTGTACAAAATATCATAGAATTATCTACAAATATTTTAGTTCTCATTTTTACCACTTCATTGACAATTTTGTTCTAATTCTTCTTTAGAAGTTGGCATTTGCATTTTAATTGATCATCAATTCAATTTGCTTTTTTCCGACCTCCTTGGATAACTTATTAAAAACTCGTTTGTTCACTGCTTAGCGATAGAATAACTGGGAGTATATTTTTTAACTATACTCCCAGTTATTCTATCTATCTATATAAGCCGCGGGCGTCCCCGCGGCTTCGCTCGCATTATTTCAGGATAAAATTATACCTACATACCAAAAATCATACTGACATAAGCCGTTTTTACGCGACAAGCGTTTAAATAAACAGAGACACAGATAAATAGACAACATATTAAAACTTCTGAAACGTATTTTTATACTTAATCGAATTAAAGTAGGTATACCCAAACTTTTTCTAAAATATTTTCTATGTAGAGATTTTTTATTCTCTTCAGTTTTTTTTTTACATGAAATAGGCTCACGCTTGACTACAACTTGCCTGATGTTAAGCAACGCTATAATCTACGATCTAGCGCGCTTTCCTAGAAGAAACCTAGTAGATTGTTGGAACGTGTTCTAAGTGTCTCCAAACAACTTTTAGCAAACATCTTCAATGTTCAGACTTTCGTTCACCTACAGGTTTATTATATGTATAGATTATATTATCAATCTTGTCCTTCGAGCATCAGTAATCAGGATTGATCGTCAAAGATCTTGTCTAACATTTGCACGCCAGGTATTGATCGAAATTGTATAAATATGTACCTGTCATCTTTGTAACCTACATTCTTAAGCAAAAAAAGTTAACTTGGCACAATACAAAGTTATGGCCAAAAAAGAAGAAAAAAATAATTAAGCAAATCTCTCATAATTTAAAAAGACACCTAGAGCACGCCACGCTTACTAACTCACCTGTGAACGCGTATCAACTCGTAGGTATATATTCCATTACATCATATCGTTCACGATTTTATGATAACAAATCAAGGTTAGGTAATTTTCCTTAAGATTGAGTCAGCCATATTGATGTAGCAGTTATTTGGCGTAGACTGGTATCGTATAGCAGTATAGAGGATTTATGGAGAATAATAATAATAATAATAATCATCATCAGCATGGACACTTAATAAAATAAAATAGCCTTTATTTCTACTACTACAAAATGACTTAATCTATATACCTACATATAATAAAGCTGAAGAGGGTCGAAAGTCTGAACATTGAAGATATTTAAAAAAAAAGTTTGGAGATGCCTCGAATTGATAGCAGAACACGTTCCAACAATTTCTAGAAATTTTGTTTGTTTCTCTGTTTATTTAAACGCTTATCACGCAAAAACGGCTGAACGGATCATCATGATTTTTGGTATGGTTTGTATGTTCCGAACAATATTTACTTTCTGTTCCATACTGTGGTGATTGTGTAGTGTGTTTTCGTGCGTTTGGTCATTCACTGCGGGACACATTCTGATTTGGTGATAAGGTACAGTTTCGATATTGAGATAGTGCCAATTTTTAGATTCTCCCAACATTTGAGTCTTTCAATTCAAAGAGGAAATGCTGCCAGCATTGAACACTGCCGAACAGCGTTAATATGGACAGGGTGCTAAATTTTAAAAAAAATATCTATGTGTTTTATATCTATGTTCGTTTCCTGCATATTTATGTGAATTGTGTAAGTATATAGTTTTGCAGCTAAATTAAATAAATATTAAATTTGTATATTGATAAATACACCTTTTACTTTTTCATTTTATCACCCCATAAACTTCATACAAGAGAGGAGTTTTAACTAAAAAATCTAAAGCCTCAATATTTCTACTTCAATTATTATCATATTTTCACACTTGGAATATTTATACTTACAAACATATATGTTACTAGTGGACGCCTGCGGCTTCATTCGAATTTTTTTGAGATAAGAAGTAGTCTATGACACTTCTAAGACCTCATAATACCAACATTCCCAAAATCATGAAGATCCGTTTAGCCGTTTCTGCGTTTTGAGCGTTTAAATAAACAGATAAGCTGACAAAAATTCTAAAAATTGCTGAAACATTTTCTGTTATGAATTAAAAAATATATTTATTAAAAAAAAAAACAAATATCTTCGATGTTCAGATTTTTTACCCTCTTCAGCTTCATTATGTGTATATGTTATGTTAATTTAATAAATAAAAATTTGTTTTATTTATAACATTAAAAGAGTATCATTTATTTAACCCTTATCATTTACTTATTATAATTTCATTGCAGGTAAATACCTGCAAACTTCTTTCAGATGTTAATTATCTATATTAAAATTAAAAATAATGATGAAGCTATGTGTTATGAAGTATATATATAAAAATACTTGTAAGTATGTTTGTCAATCCTTAAAGTTGGACAAACAATTAATAATTTGCTGTTTTTTTACGTGGGATAAGTTTACGTTTGACTACAGCCTGCCTGTAATTTTAAGCATTGCTGCAGCCTAGGGTGTAACACGCTTACCTAGAAGATATCTTTTAATTCTAGATTCGAAGACCCCTGGATTGATTAATTTAATTTATTAATTAATTTCTGATTAGCCATAGTAAAAATGTAATAAAAAATACTATTGACAAATACAATTCTATTATAAAGAATTTGTAAGTAAGTATATGTATTGCTATTAAATAAAAACAAATAATAATTCTAATTATTTGTGGAGTTTGTTTTTAGAATTATTTGATTTTATTTAAATAATACAAATAAAAATAACAATAAAATAAATTTATTGTCACATAAAACATTAAAACAGACCACATAATAAAAATAAGAAGTTTACGTAGTTGTCTAGTAAAATGTAAGTTAGTATCGTATATCGAGAGTGGTCAACTCTGGTGTCGAGAATGTTCAAACCACCCGAAAGAACCTGTACTACTATACTTAGCTTGATAGTAAGCAATAGCTATGGCTTAAGAAGAACAAATGTCCAGTTAAAAAAAGTACTGGACCGAATGAAAAAAAATATGGTTATCTCGGAAACTATCCTCATCGATTAAAAAAGGAATATTTGAAATCGGTTCACTATTAACGGAGTAATCGCGTAAAATACCCACAAAAAAGAGAAAAAAAAAACTTTCAGAAGACTTGATGACCATTAATATTTTCGAAGCCGGTTAAAACGAGCGAAACCGCGCTGCGCAACTAATCATCGGGAAAACAATATTAAAATTGTAATGAATATTAATATTTTAATAGGTTACACAAATAGTCACCTGTAATTACACTCTTACTCATCAATACAGCGTGACTTTTTAGGTGAAGGTCAGAAAGACAAGCTAGATATCTAGGTATAATGCTACGATAAAGTCTAGGTCTCAATACAGAGCACTAGCTCAGCTAGCGATTGTGAAAGTGGCATTCCGTGTTTGATGCTTCCATGGGTTGGATGGGAAATTGAATGGTAGGTCCCGGCTGTTTGTCGGCAGTCGTTTAGCCATTAGAGGCCCCTAGAGCGATTTGAAAACTCTGACATTAGAGTTTGCCACTCTTGTACAAAGTTACTTTATGTACCTACTTCATAAGCTAATTTTTGGAATATATTGGTAAATAGCTCCGTGGGTACGAGAAGAAAAAACAATCATTAAAACAAACCATCAAACCAATAAACTGACTTTAGCTTTTATATTAATAAAAATCACATTGTATGAATATTATCTCTCCAACAAAATAATATTTTATATAATATTTTCATTTTGCATATTATTTTAAGGCTTGATTTGGTGAAAGCATTAATTTATATAACCTACTTATGTACTCGTAATAAAAAAAATCTATGCATTATAAGTATTTATTTTTTGATCTATTTACGTGTACCCAGTAATTTGTCTTTCTACGTGGGGGAACCACGAAAATTTCATCAAAATGGGTCAAACTTATAGAATAGTATGCATCTACGCATTCTTGAATTAGACATAATATATTGTATGTACTTGTACATAGTACCTGTACATAATATATATTATGTACAGGTACTGAAATAAATAGGTTTAATTTACCATATTGTTACTAAAGACAAATATGTACTAAACTACAAAATTAGAAAATAAAAACACTTCGAATAAAAGTTGCTACCTAATTACTTAACTTTCTCTGTAGTTTGCAAGCATCCCAATAACCTAATCCATAGGAGCGCTTCAAATACCTTATCTTTATAACGTGAGACCACTATATCAGTCGCAGCTTCGAAACTACACCTTTAATCTACGCACACATTCCATATACAAATAGCAAACCGCGTGGGTTTATTTCAGTCTAACACTGATACTTGCTCGAAACGCCCGCGCATCTAAATAAAAAATATTTAAAAACTTCTTGTGAGGAGATAAAAACTATTTAGACAAAAAAGTTTCCCTTTTTTCCAAGATGGCCGCTCTAGCTCCGATAATTTTCAACAACGGACATACGTGCCCTGTTATTGGTCTGGGAACTTGGAAAGTAAGTAATTTGATATTTTTTTTTTAAATTAAAACTGGTTCGCACTTGACCATATTTTGCCTGATTGTAAGCAATGTCCCAGAAATGGCAAATTTCTAAAACTGAAAAAGGTAAATTCTATGGAGATATCCAACCAGAAATTCCTCATAAACCCTGGTTTTTTAAATTCCAAAAAGCTAATAAAGTTACCATTTCTACCATCTGTCGGTTGCGCTTAAATCACTCATGTACCCCTGTTTTTCTCGCCAAACTCAGGATTAGGAACCACTCCATGTGTGAGTGTGGCTTAGATGAGGGAAATGTGGATCATATATTCTTTAGCTGCCCATTAAAACAATACTCATTGTATGATGTTATCCCTCCTGAAATTCCTCGTCCTACTTCCCTTAAATTCCTGCTATCCCTTGTACATTCCAAATTTGTAAATATCTTATGTAAATATATTAAAAACAATAAAATAAAATTATAAGTAACATTAATTTTAATTTAATTAACATGTTCCTATGTATATGCATGTATATGTTTGTGTTTGTTCTTGTGTTGTTTCTGTATATGTCTGTAGATTGGTTAACTATTGCTGTTACAGAAAGCAAAAAAGGGGGAAAAAAACACTCAACTGTGCAATTTAAAACCACCGTACATATCGATATTTAAATTAAAATTTCTCAGTTTGATGGCCTATCTTCCCACTTGACATTGGCAGAATTGCGAAGTTATATCATCGCAAAAGCCATATTAAAAAAAAAAGCAATATCTATACTAATATTATAAAGCTGAAGAGTTTGTTTGTTTGTTTGTTTGAACGCGCTAATCTCAGGAACTACTGGTGCGAATTGATAAAATATTTTTGTGTTGAATAGACCATTTATCGAGGAAGGCTTTAGGCTCATATAACATCACGCTGCAACTAACAGGAGCGAAGAAACAATGGAAAATGTGGAAAAACGGGGAAAATTATTCATCTTTGAGGGCTTCCGTTGCGTGCGCTGCGAATACGGTTCAAGGAGTGAACATTGACCAGAAGCTTGATTGGAAGGAGCATATTGATGGCCTCTGTAAGCGGGCACACAAATTCGCTTATGCACTAGACCAATTACGTAAAGTCGCAAATGATAAAACTTGAAATCTTAACTGTGCCTTGTTTATAAGTACATAAGTCAAGTAGCAATATTTGCCTAACTCTGAGCTCTTCAGATGGTTCCCTGAAAACTCCAGACATGCTGGATAACTGCAAACGCCAACTTGTAGTAGCGCTTATTTAGGAAATAGTATTATTTGTATGTTACCTACTGTGTTTAATAAACTACCTAAGTCAATTCGCCTCACTAATGATATAAACAAGTTTAAACATGATCTACACAAATTTCTGATTTCAAAAGCATACTACACCGTTGATGAGTTTCTCAAAGATGAACACATAAATGTATGAGTAGTCTTAAGTCTAAGTATTGTGTAGGTAACTAATGACATTTTATTTGTAATGTAATTATTTCATCATATAATCGTTGACATTTTTATTATAATATCATAATTTGTGAAATACCTATGTTAAAAGTTTTTGACATTAGTTATAATATTTTTTCTTTTTTAAATGTTATATTGACGGATTCTTTTAATTCAATTACTTAGATATCTTATGTCTGTAAACCTAACAAGGTCAAAACTAGCGTGCTAAATGTAAAATATTATTTAAGATCTGTACTATACCTAGTTTTCGGACAATAAATACATTCATTCATTCATTCATTCAAGTCGTGGGTAACAGCTATAATTTATAAAGCTGAAGAGGTTGTTTGCAAAAATAAATATGATGCCCAAAATAACTATTCCACGCGGACGAAGTCGCAGGCACAGCTAGTGAAATAATAAAATTAAATATTAAAGTCGAATATGTTAGGCCATGGCCTAAGATAGGTCGTGTTTACTGCTTACTTACCCAATAAAAATCGGTCTCTATAATATAGTAAATAATAAATATACCTAATCTAATTATTAAATTACTTAACTATTACTTTAAAAAATAAGTAAGTATAACTAATAAATAATAACTGTAACTAGCAGCGCCTCACGGTTTTACCTGCATTTATTCGGTATAAATAAAAAAGCATATTATTTTGTTAATTCAGGGTCTGATCTACCTCTTAACTTAACCATTGCAAATTTCACCCAAATCGGCTCAGCCATTTGAGCGTAAAGAAGTAAAAAACTTAACCCTAAATGAAGCCTACTAAATGACGGTACATGACAGCTTCAAGTTTTCTTCCTACCTTGTGTACCTCTACATGTTGTAGCTCGGAATTCTTGACCAAATACCTCGGAATTAGTGTTTTACGTCGGATGTAGGGTCCAAAGACTTTTCCCATATTTAATTTAATTTCACTTTAATAGTCAAATATTTAGAAAAGATTAAAAACTATACAAATTTTAATAACAATAATGTTGTCTGTAGAAAAGATACGGCAGAACGACACCGGTTTATGGTGGAAGTTCCTAAGACCCGCACGGAACGGTACGCTTTCACCTTTATTGTTCGTACCGCAAAGATGTGGAACTCCGCCTGACTCCCTGTTCCCGTCACACTATAATCCAGCGATCTTTAAAGCGAGACTGAATCGATTCTTATCTGGTAAGCACGCTCCATCTTAGGCCATACCCTTTACTCCCGCATGCTTTATAATAATAAAAAAATGTGTTGGAAGATTTCTACTGCTCTTATTACTTCTAATTCCATATTTATTATTCTTTTTACATACTCTCGAGCTTTACGCTCGGTATTTTTAGGGCATCAGTGGGGCCCCGTAGCCAACCCTGAGAGCCCCTTTACAATTAAATACATACTTAAGAATAAGTAACTGTTTATATATAACTATTTCTATTGCAGACATGGTACACGTTTAGGCTATTTTGTAGCGCTGTTAGTTGTCTAATGTAACTTGTCTATTGCATGAGGTCCGGCACCCGCTAAAATACGCCTCATTCATAAACGGTGCAGCGGGTGATGATTTGCCACTTACTAAATGGGCCCTCCACAAAAGGCAGCCTAAGAAGGCGCTGGAAGGGCAACATTGGTGTGAGTGGCTTAGGGTGTCGAGAGGTGTGTTGCGCGTTCTCTAAGCGGTACTAGCGGCGTTATGCCCTTTAACACTTCCACCGTACTTAGCTCTTGCGTCTTCCACTCCCGGACGGCCAATCAAGGCAAGCCGGGAGGCAGGGGGTCTCATTTAGCCCCCAGGGAATCGGGGTCCGCGGTGACGCCACTCACCGACGACTCGCCATAAAGTCGCCCCTGCGGTTTTATTCTTTTATTTTTATGCCACACGAAACCGCGGAAATTCACTAGTTCTGAATATATACGTATAAGAAAATTTCTTATGATTTAATTAAACTGTACCTTATTCATTAGACGCAAGAACATCAAATTTATTGCTGGCGTTAATTGCAAAAATTCCTACAGATATTGAATAATAATTACCATTTTAATTGGAATATTTTATGATCAACAACACGGAAGATTTAATAAGCAGCGCGCTTGCCCTCCTTAGTTGTATTCCTCGTGACTGAGGGTCCTAACTCCTTCTCGCAAATTTAATTTATAGAAAGTTCTCTTAGGTAGATGCCCAGGTCCTTCCACGAATGGCACATGTCCTCGGATATTGTGGTCCTCAAATATCTCGGTCTACTGACAACATTTTCTTTAAGAAAAAAGCTTCTTAACATATACACATTTTTTTTATTCAATTCATACGTGTAGAGCCAGGTACGAATCATGGGTCATACGATCATACATATTCGCGGCAGATGTTTTTCCACCAAGCTACACTCGTATACATATATGTAGGTTTATAGCCAAATACCCGCATATTTTCAATTTAAATAAACGCTCAAGTTAAATGAAAGTCGGTTTATCTAATAATTCTAGTCCAAATAACTACATACGAGTAGGTATAGTTACTATTGCGAAAATTGCATCAAGAAGTAAATAGGTTTACCTCTAGTTTTATATATCACTAGCTGTGCCAGCGACTTCGTCCGCATGGAACAGTTATTACCATAAAAACGGTTCTAGTGACTTAATCTTAAAAGATAGACATATACTGTTGCAGACATTTTGTTAGATCATTTCAACAGAAATAATTCTTTTGTACATATTTTTTTGATATATTGAACCGTTTTTGCAGCCCAAGCAACGGAAGCCCTCAAAGATGAATAATTTTCCCCGTGTTTTTTCACATTTTCCATCGTTTCTTCGCTCATATTAGTTGCAGCGTGGTGTTATATAGCCTAAAGCCTTCCTCGATAAATGGTCTATTCAACACAAAAAGAATTTTTCAATTCGCACCAGTTCCTGAGATTAGCGCGTTCAAACAAACAAACAAACATACAAACAAACAAACTCTTCAGCTTTATAATATTAGTATAGATATAGATTAACTGAATACGAAAATAAGGGTTTTCTAGTTTTAACTCGAATTACCTATATTATTATTTAATCTCTTTTTTTATATGAAGTGTTTTTATTTCAATTTTTGTTGCTCTATAAATCGTCGTATGTTAATCTTCTTCTTATCGAATGAGAGTGGCCAACTCTGGTGTCGAGAGTTTTCAAACCGCCCTAAGGGCCTCTGACATGGCTGACGACTGCCGTACTAGACTAACAGCCGGGATCTACAATTTAACGTGTCATCCGACCCACGGAAGCGCCCAAAATGAAATATGTTAATATAAAACACCCTTACTTCTAAGTCGTTTAGAACTGCAGTTTTTGAACCGAATCACATATATGCTTTTTATTATGTAATGCATTCAATTTAGTAAAATCACCAAGTCGGAACGCCCAATTTTGCAAATTCAAGCAATTTCAAAAGCCAACTTGGTTTTCCAATTTCCCATGGAGCTTGTTGAGAATATCAAAGTGGCCGCTATCATGTGATATCGATTATGGTGGATAGGTATACTATTATAGTGGATTGCTTGCATTGAATTTTTAATGAACTTTTTATAGCCTACTTGGATGTTATTGAGTGATAGGTATTTTTTCCTACATATTGCATGGAATATTAAACTTGGCTTTTTATTGATTTTGATAGGGCTTGACAACCTCTCGACACCAGAGTTGGCCACTATCTTGCGATAAGAAGTATTGATTTTGATGAAAAGAAAATTGCATTAATAAGACAAGGGAAAAAACTAATCATTTTACTTCAAACTATTACAAAATAAAATAAGCAAAACAAAATTTTTATTAATACCATAAATAATACAGATTAGATAGACATCTGATTAGAAAACACATGTTCTTACCTATTGTCTGTAGTTAATAAAATTCCCACTCGTGTCGTATATTTCTCACGCCTGATTCCATACGATAATTGCGTAATGAAATGACCTAACTCTTTAATATAGTGGTGCCCTGCGGTGTTATTCACATTAACCCGGGATAAAAAGTAGCCTATTCCGGGACCTCATACTACCTACATACCAAAAATCATGAAGATCCGTTCAGCCGTTTTTACGTTTTGAGCATTGTAATAATAAAACAAAATCTAGAAATTGATAGCAGAACACGTTCCATAGAAAATACTTCGAATTGATAGCAGAACACGTTGTTGATCTGCTATCAATTCGAAGTATCTTCAAACCTTTTTGTTTTGCTATCTTCAATGTTCAGACTTTCGACCCTCTTAAGCTTTATTATAGGTATGTTTAGATATTATAACACATTTTATCTTCTTTCTTCTCCAGTCGCAGCCCGGCGAAGTGACGCAAGCTGTGAAAGATGCCATCGACATCGGGTACCGACACATTGACTGCGCACACATCTACCTTAATGAGAAGGAGGTGGGAGAAGCATTGAGGCAGAAGTTCGCAGAAGGAGCTGTTAAGAGGTAGGTTATATTCCACTCTCTCTTTGAGTCGTTCTTAATGACTGAGGGTCGTGACTCCCCCGCATAATTAGTTCGTTAGTGGAGTTCTCTTGGACAGATGCATCGTAGTGGGCGCCCAGTTCCTCTGAGGGAGAACTTCGCAGAAGGAGGTGTTATAAGTTCTATTCTATTATAATACAGGCTGATTAAACTACACTGTCGCATGTGCGAGTGTCGCTTTAAGCTAGGATAACATCGGGTACCGATACATTGACTGCGACATATACCTCAATGAGAAGTAGGAGCGGCGCTGAAGCAGAAGTTTGCAGAAGGAGTTGTATGATGTACATACAAACATATTTCAGGATAAAAAGTAGCCTATGACACTCCTAAGACTTCAAACTACCTACATAAAAAAAATCATGATGATCAGTTCAGCCGCTTTTCCGTTATGAGTGTTTAAATAAACAGATAAGCAGACAAAATTTCAAAAAATGGCTGGAACGTATCCTGTTATCAATTCTAAGTATCACCAAACATTTTTTTTTAAATATATTCCATGTTCAGACTTTCGACTCTCTTCAACTTTATTATATGTATAGATAGATAGGTCATCATAAATATTACAAATTCACAATCAGTAGAACGCGCGTTCTGATGATGGGTGTCAATACGCTCGAAACGCGTAAACAACGCGAAATTAGACGTGAGTGAAAACCGTAATTGGTACATGTTGATAAGAATGTCTCACGATAGTTTTAATAATAAAATACGTATAAAAAATGTTTGAAAATGCCCGATACTAAAAATAGTATGGCATGCTAATAAATAACTATGTAGTTGTTAACCTTGTAAAACAATGAAACACCATCCTTATATAATAGTAGGTTACATAACCATACGAGCGAGGTTTACCTAAAAACTGTTCGGGACCTTCAAATAATTTACACGTATAATATACATAAACTTACTAATTATTGCTTGTTTAAGGAAGGCATAATAAATTTTACCATGATTTAACTATACAAGGTTATTGATAACCTTTCGACGTACCTACTTTGTCTGCTTTTTTATGGCCTCTTATATTTAATTGGCCAGTAAACATAATATGTTTACTCGACATGTTCATACATGGCACTAAGCAGTTGATCGCTAGCGGAATTACTAACTGGTTTGAAACTTATTGATCTTATTTGAGGATTAATCCTTAACATGTACTTCTTCTTATCGAATGAGAGTGGCCCTTTAAAAAAGACATTTCAAAAAAAAAACTTAGCGGATGCCTATGTCATAAAATCTACCTGCATGCCAAATTTCAGCCCGATCCGTCCAGTGGTTGGGGCTGTGCGTTGATAGATTTTACTATGTCAGTCAGTCAGTCACCTTTGTGTTTTATTTATTTCGGTTTATGTAGATGAAACTTTAATATTTTGTAAATTACTTATTGAATAAAAATAAACTAAAATAATAAAATAATAAATCATCACATACTTACTTCTTACTTTAAACCAAACGGATTTTTTTTTTTTTACGTGGGATAGGTTTACGTTTGACTACAGCCTGCCTGTGGTTAAGCATTGCTGCAGCCTAGGGTGTAACACGTTTACCTAGAAGATACCTATTAACTCTAGATTTGAAAGCCCCTGGATTGTAGTTCGCAGGAAACACAGCTTCTGGTAAAGTGTTCCAAAGCTTTGCTGTCCGTACAATAAACGTTGAAGCAAAGCGCTGTGTTCGATACTTCGGCACTTCCACCATAAAACGGTGTCTACCTGCGGACTTTCTGCTTGTTCGGTTATAGAAGGGAGCTGAGGGAATCAGTTCATGTAGCTCCTCTGCACACTCTCCGAAATGAATTCGATAAAAGACCGACAGACTGGCGACCTTGCGGCGATGATCCAAACTTTGGAGTTTTGCCTTCTTAATGGTGGTTTTACCTACTAACCTCTTAGCTCGCGTCTCAATCGAATCCAACGCCTCTAGCTGGTATTTTGCTGATCCATCCCAAAGATGCGAGCAGTACTCCATGCACGACCGAACTTGTGCTTTATACATTTTTTTTTTTTTATTTTGCTTTATCGTATTTTTTTTTATATATACTTATTTTAAAATAGGGTCCAACTAGGTAAAAACTCGAGTAAAGCTGCATGTAATCAAAGCCTGATAAATTGACTTTCTAATACTAGCTTCTTCCTCTAAATTTTGCAATAGATCTCTACCCTCGAGTAAATCCCCATTTAGCATCGTGGGCTCCCATACTATAAAGTCTTGCCAAACGACAACTGAGTTTATCATTCTCCTGACATCTGTTTACATACACGATAAGATTAGGTATTTTAGATCGTTATCAGTGTTCCTACGCCGGGTTACCTTGTAATCACTATCACTACATGGTATAAAGTCGAAGTCGCTTTCCGTGTCTGTATGTGTGTACGAATATGTATACATATTCGTAAACATACATACATGTATGTTTGCGATCTCTAAAACTACTCAACGGATATTTTGCGCTTTTTTATTGATTAAAGAGAAAGGTTTATAATTATAATAACATGCTTTATAAATTTATTAGAGAACCACTAATAATTTTAAGATGATGTCCTGACGTATTTACTGGATTGATTCTATACCTATAATAAAGCCGAAGAAAGTCAAAAATCTGAACATTGAAGATATTAGAAAAATAACTGTTTGGTTATACTTTAAATCGATAATAAAACGAGATTCAGCAGTTTTTATATTTTTTGTATGTTTATCTGTTTGTCTGTTTATTAAAACTCTCATCACGCAAGCGAAGCCGCACGCGTCCACTAGTATTTACGTAAATATATCCTTCAATTCCAGAGAAGACATATTCATAACCTCCAAGCTGTGGTGCACCTTCCACCGCCCGGACCTGGTGGAGGCAGCTGTGCGGACTTCTCTCGAGGACCTCGGGCTGGAGTACCTGGACCTGTACCTCGTGCACTGGCCGCAAGCTTACAAGGTAAGGAAGCATTGACTATGACTTTCAAAACTTTAAGCCTTTTCAAGCCTGGTAGGTACTCTCTTCCGAGACTCGGGAACCACGTGACTGAAACAAGCCTACGTCATCATACTGTTTACAGGTTCTCAAACTTTAAAATGTGGGAGAATTTTAAACAACGGTGAAAATTATTTTAACGGCATGTGTGTATATTCATGTAGAAACATAGAACATAACATAAAACAAAATAAATCTAATGTATTAACTTAAACTTTATTTATCTATACAAGAGAAACTTTTGAAAAAAAATAAAACATTAATTACCAAGCTTACGATGTGAAAAGTTTGGAAAACACTGCGACTGCTGACACTGAGCGAGAAGGAAATAACAATTAACACGCGTTCGACAAGGATGACCTCGGATGACGGTCAGGGACAAATATGTGACAGCGCTATCCTGTGTTGCCAATAGTGTAAACTGAATTACCCGAAAGTCTGAAATTTCTTTCGTGAATCGGAAGATATTTTTAACGAATAATTAAAAATGACGCGTTGTTGTAAAATTTAGGATAAAAAACATGTAAATGAAAATTATAAAGAAATATTTTGACTAATTAATCATAGATATAATGTACCCATGTACCATGTTATGTTGAAATAAAGTGGCAATGTTATTGTGACGTAGGCTTGTGTCACTCTGGGAAGAGAAGACCATGCGATGACTCTGGCCTTGAACCCTGGCCCTGAATCTGACTTTGACCTTGACCTTGACTATGACCTTGACAATGGCCTTGCCAATGACTATGCCCTTTCCTTAACCGTTATTATGACCCATATCCTTGATAATGACCGTGATATTGACATTAGTTTTAAAAACTTGACCATGACAATGTCTATGTATCATCGTGACTGGTACCAAGCTGTGGGGCACCTTCCACCTACAAGGTAATGTACTGACTATGATAATGATGGCTGTAATTTTGGCTATGACTCTGACTTTGACCTTGATCTTTATCTTTGACTACAAGGTATAATTAGTGAAAAAAGCCTTACCATAAGTAATTGAAAACAAATGAAAGCTAATGTTATTTAGTTTCTACTAATCCAAATTTCATTCACATACAGAGAGATAATACTGGCTAAAACTAAAACTATTTTAGTAGTAAAGCAAATAAGGCATAATCTATAGCAATTCATAATCCTATTCAAATATAAATCCTAATATGTATGTTATTCAAAGATCACAAAATACAAGTTTTCAATGTTCTACTTTCCAGGAAGGAGACGACCTATTCCCCAAGGACGCGGACGACAAAGCCATCCCGTCTCCCGTGGACATCGTGGACACCTGGCGCGCCATGGAGGGACTCGTGGATAAGGGACTTGTTAGGAGCATCGGTAAGAGACATTATGTTGTTTAATCACTTGCGTGAGTTTCTCGAATCTCACGTCGACGCGTGGTGGGAGAACGGATCATGACCCCGTATCTATTTATTTACGTGGGCTGCCTGATGGTAAGCATTGCTGCCTCGGGTGCAACACGCTTACCTAGAAGACGCTTATTAACTCTATATTTGAAGACCCCTGGATTGATTGATTGAACCCGAAATTAACTGACGTATTACCATGTCTGAAGGTTGTGACGTCGTGATGTCGTTAAAAAAAACTATCAGATTTAGTAAATTTTTAGCTAAGAAGTGTAGTTTTCAGTTATTAAATCTTCTTAATAAGCACTTCTTCCAAATTAACTTGTAATTCTAATTTCATATTTACAGGCCTTTCCAACTACAACAAGCGGCAGATCGAGAGAGTGCTCGCTGCTGCTAAAATCAAACCGCAGTCGCTTCAGGTAAGAATTAGTCCAATATCTCAAATTCAAATTCATTTATTCAGTTAGTGAAAACTAGGTACATAATATCTTCTTCAAGTATAATAATAACTAAAATAGTTCCACAAGTTCCTACCCTATGAGGGTTTACTAACATTTCCTAAATATCTAATACATAACAATTGTCAAATTATTTTATTTTATGTACATATATCTAAAACAGAAACGCCATGTTGGAATACTTTTCACTTTCATACCAACTACTTTCAACCTACTACTCCTATGGCGCAGTGACCCGAAGTGGGTCTTGGCCTCCAGCACAAGAATATGCCATCTTTACTTTTCTACAAGGCCATTTGGGGTTTAACTCAAATTTATTTTGATTGTTATCGTGTAGCCATTATCACCCGCAAACCACCTTTTTCCCTAACCGCAACCGACAATTTTTAATAGATTTAAAAAAAGGAGGAGCTTCTCAATTTGACAGAAAGTATTTATATTAAATATTCGAATATTAATATCAGTATTGTTTTGATTTTATTAAGAAACTATGTTTTTGAAAAATAAAAGGATTTACACATGTCTCTAAAACTGTTTCACTGCCCAACTACTATAATGAATAACAAGAAAAAAATTTGGTACACCCTACCTACCTGTATTGATTTTAAAATCTGCCTATTCAATTCACGTATCTATACTATGAATGATCTGTGCTAATCGGTAAGTAATATGGATAAATTGATTCGTAATAAAATTAATAAATATATATGTACGTAATTTAGGTAAATACATAATGCGCTAAAAATGTTGATTGTTAGAATCTATTTTATCAATGTCATGACTATTCTACCCAATTCAATATCTACTACTGATTTTTATTATGTGGATTAGATAATAAGCGCTTCGCAATCTTCTGTTACAAAACGATCGCGCGCGAGCCCCGTATCTCATAGACTGACGCCGGCGCCGCGTCGCCGCGACGGCCGCTGCGCGTACTATTCCTCCCCGGCTTCACCGCCAGCTTCACCTCCTCAAATGTCGAAATGGCTGGGATATACTCGCCTTTTAACCAACTAAAAACTTGTGCAAAAGTGCTGAGGAATGACATCGATTGCGCAGATCTGCATATAGGCTACTTAACCTGTAGGTACGTCCCTGACAACTACGTTCGGTATCAAGCTAATCGCACACATAAGTTATTTTATTATGACCTATTGGCTTTGGGCGATAATGTCACCAATTAGGACACTAATTACATTATTTTTTGTGTTTCATTGTATGTAGGTATTTGTTGTTATCTGTATACTTATCTAAATCTGTTGTATTCTTTTTTTATCTAAGCATAGGTACTTACAAAGGATACAGACATAGGGACAGACGCGCGAAACGATTTTGCTTTATACTATGTAGTCTTCTTCTTATCGAATGAGAGTGGCCAACTCTAGTGTCGAGAGTTTATCAAGCGGCCCTAAGGGCTTCTGACTTGGCTTAACGACTGCGGTACTATGTAGGTAGTGATAGTGAATCTAACAATAAAACATTTTTTTCTCAATTTTAGATTGAATGCCACCCCTACCTGAACCAGCAGAAGTTGATTGACTTCTGCAAGCTGCACGACATCGCGGTCACCGCCTACTCCCCGCTCGGGTCCCCCGACAGACCCTGGGCCAAGCCCGGAGACCCACAGCTTATGGACGACCCCAGGTAGGTACATACCAGCGAAGCCGCGAGCACACACTAGTTACATAACTAGTGTGTGCTCGCGGCTTCGTAAGCATTAAGAAGTAAAACTTGCATCCCCTATTTCACCCCTTTAAAAGTGGCATTTCCAAAAATCATTTCTTATCAGATGCCTACGTCATACCCTCTGACTTCATTTCAAATTTCAGCCCAATCCGTCCAGTGGTTGGGGCTGTGCGTTTATAGATCACTATGTCAGTCAGTGAGTCAGTCACCTTTGAGTTTTATATATTTAGAAGATAGATAAACTAAAATTTAATGTATGTCTTCTACGTAAAGGAGATAGACCAGATTAGGTACTGCAGGAAGCTGTGACATTTAGGAACTTGGGTCTTCCTGGGTCCACGCTTGGGTTCCCTGATGGGTGGAAGACCCACAGTGTCTACTGTGGGTCTTCCACCCACAACTTATGGAAGACTTAGATTATATAATTATATATATTATTTCTTACTTTATTTCAGGTTGAAAGAGATAGCTGCGAAGTACGACAAAACCCCAGCTCAAGTGTTAATCAGGTCTGTTTATATTTATTATTATAATGTATTTAAATTAGATAGGTTTGTTTTTTATTACAGCCTGCCTGATGTTAAGCTTTGCTGCAGCCTAGGGTGTAACACTGGTAAGACGCTTACCTAGAAGATACCTATTAACTCTAGATTTTAAGACCTCTGGATTGTAAATTCGCAGAAAACACAGCTTCTGGTAGTATTCTAAAGCTTTACTGACCGAAAAAAAAAGTAAATTAATAACCCATCATGTATAATTGTAATTATTTTATCTATTTCCAGATACGCGATCGACCGCGGCCTCATAGTGATCCCTAAGTCGGTGACCAAGTCACGCATAGCTCAGAACTACGACGTGTTCGGCTTCCAACTGTCGCTGGAGGACATCCAGCAGGTGGCGACACTGGAGTGCAACGGCCGGGTGTGCTCTATGGGCGAGTGAGTGTGGCTTTTACTTTGAATATTCAAAGCTTCACATAAAAGAAATAAGACTAGAAATAATTTTATTCAATAAAAAACAAAAAATAATAATAATAACACTTACGAATAAAGAATAATATATATACATAATTATATATAATCAACCTAATATACTTTTTCAAAAGGCAGCGTACCCAAATGCTGGCTGCATTGCCCCGTTGAATAGAGACTAATTTTTTTGCAAAATACAAGTTAGCATTATGTTCACGCGAAGCCTATTTTTAAAGTAAGGTGTCGATTCAATTTGCACGGTTCTGTTTTTTTTGTGTGTTCAGCTGGTAACCCTCGAATTAATGTCGGAGACTTTTTACAGCCAAACACAGTTGTATAATCCTTACTCTATTTAAGATAAGCTTGTACAATTACAACTCCCTGTTCCCCACGCACTATAATCCAGCGATCTTCAAAGCGAGAGTGAATCGGTTCTTATCGGGTAAGCACGCTCCATCTTAGGTCATAGCTATGCTTACCATCAGGCAAACTATGACCAAGTGCAAACCCGGTAACGTGACATTGGGCGACCTTATCACTTAGTAGTTGAGGAAATTCGAAGAGTTTTTTTCTCAACAGTAAACAACAACCTTTGTCCGAATCCGGTCCTACACCAAAAACTTCTTTTCACGCTTAGCGGTAAAGAAAAACATCGTAAAAAATGTTTGTTCAAAACTACATGTTTGGGGACCTCAAAATCCTAGAACACGTCTTCCGTGGAAGGACCTGGGCGCCCAGCACAATATATCTGCACAAGCGAACTCCTCTAACGAATTTATTCTGCGAGGGATCCGTTTTACTATATCGGATATCTACCGTTAAAAGTAATATTTTATTTTTATTTTTTCCAGCACCCACCATCCTGAGTATCCATTCCACGATGAATACTAATCAAGCAAGTTTCTCTACATCAGCAGTCAGCACATAATTTAAAAACTCACCTAAATTGTTATGTTTTGCGAGTTTGTGACAAAATTGCAAAGAATCAAATCAAATCAAATCAAATATACTTTATTGTACACCAAATAAAAAGAACATATTTTACATAAAGGTGGAAGGTAACCAGGGACATTGGGCGACCTTATCACTAAAGTGATCTCTTCCAGGTAACCTAGTTTGGACAACACTAGAGGAAATCCGTAAAGAACACAGATTTGGAATTTTATCTTGCTATTTGTTATTTGTTTACTAACTTTTATCTATCTCTCAATCTAAATTCTGAACCAATAACTTAGAATTGAAATTATTTTATATAGAAAGTATATCTTTTCTATTTTGAAGTCGGTTGAAAACTTACATTAAGAATCTAAAAGTATGTACTTAGATTTTTTTTATTGATAAGTATATAATGTATGTACCTATGAATTTCGAAATCTTAAAACTTTCACTTTGAAAATGATTTTGTGCTTTTTGTTGTAAGTATAAGTTATATAGCGACAATATTTTTTAAGCTGCACTTATTCTTACATTTGTGACTTTTAACTTACTAATAAATGAATAGTTCCTATAATTTGTTTTATTAATACGTAAACCTTGCTAAGATTAAAACCAACTTGCAAATAAACTCTTTGAAATACATTTAGATAGATAGATAAATTCTTTATTAAAACACCACATAAAAAATAATACAAAAAACATAGAAATTAAAATTAGCGTCTTAATTGGCGGCCTTATCGCTAAGAGCGATCTCTTCCAGGAAAAAAAAGATCAAAAGGTTTATACTACTTATATATGAATAATAAACCTAAACAAATATTACAATAATATATACATACATACATAATAGTAGTTTATGCAACTGTCATATAATGAAGGGTATCAAAACACGAGTGTGAGTTCCAGCTCCGGCTGGAACCAAAATATACGTTTTTTACCCTTCGGGGAAAAGCCTTTGGCCTTTAGTCATATGTATGTATAGGTAAGAGTATATAATTGAGCCAAAAACAAATAATTGTTTTAAACAATCAAATCGTTACCAATTTGGTATAACAACTTCATACAGTTAGCACAATCTGCTTTTTATTAAAACTTAGGTGGAACCCAGTTATAATTACTTGAATACTGAAAGAGTCGGCTACTATTACTTAACATAAATGTAATTTTCAAATAATACGAGTTGATTTTATAAATTTATATACATGAATTTATATTGAATAAAAATAATAAGTAAAAAAGTGATGTATTTATGTACAAATGAATATTTTGATTATGATTACTATGCTAGTTCTAGGACTATTAGTTTCTTTGAAGTAGAGTTTGAGAACGTATCTATACTATTCCAGATACATCAATTTAGGACTTTATCTAAATCAATGTTATTTACGCACGTCGCATTACGATGTTACACCAGCGGATCCAAAGTTACCAGGCAAGTCTCTAATACCAGCGTCTTTAATTAATGAGGATGTTTAATTAATGTATTCATCTAGACATAATTGCGTGATACTGGCTGTCAGATTGATTCTGCAAGATCTTTGTGATATCGATTTATCGTTTACACAAGGTTATTTTTACACAAGGCTAGTCTTTTGTCCAGATGTAAGTAGCGGGTATATTCCGCTAGTTTGTACTAGTAACCGTAACATAATGAGTCTATCTATCTCTTTCACGTGAGCTTGTCAGTCCGTAAGGTCGACTTTACCACGAGGTTTCCAGAAGATAAGAGGCCTGTTTTCTGCTGATCAAAATTCGTCAGACCGTTACAGCCCGAATCTTTTAGACAAGCGAAGATAGCTATAAAAATATTGATATTTAGATAGATATATTGTTGTCTATCTATAATGCATTGCAGATGGTCTTTTCCTCTTTTTCCTTTACAACAAATAGGTAGAGTCCTCTAATCATCTCTAGATGATGTAGGATGCAAGGAACTAGTTTTGGTGAAAGAAAATATCTAAACTATATTTTATTTAAGCACTAAACAGAATGCACAAGAATGCAAATTGCACTCGCAAAGTGGTCTATTGAAAGAGTCTCCAGTGTCAGAGACGTCATTCTCAATATTTGTCTTCTTTTAGTGGCCATTTTAGAAGCAATTAGGCTAAGGAAAAGCTATACCTATCGACTTTAAATGTAGCGCGCTTATGAGCGCATTTGCTGATGTGTATTTGTAGGCTACCAAAGTTAATGTAGATGACTATTTTTGTGTCCGTCTGGGTCATAATCGTTTTTTATCTGTGTTCCAGGCCCATATATTACATATTCGAATATTTTTACCAACAGAGCCACAACTTAACAAGTTCTTGATTAAAACTGAGACTTGCGTCTCTTCCCACCAAGGAAAGGTGGTAGCATTAACATATATAAACATCTGGGTAAGAACAGCGCAAAACGGGCCTATGCGGCCTATGCCCTGCAGTGGGTCTCATTAGGCTGATGATGATGAACGAGGTAGCGTGCGGAGAGTTTTCGCCTCTATCTGTCTAAGTTAGCAGGTAGTACTAAGACCAATAGCTTTATAGTACTAAGACCAACGGCAAAGTTGTTGCCTACGACAAAATTAGATAATAAAAAATAATAAATTAATTTAAAAAATATTTTATTAAACTTAAAATTTTAACTTTACCCTGCCTCTATATAAGCGAAGTCATAATGTTTGTGAAATGTAATCCACAACTGTTCAGAATGAAGCCTGAAGGAAGCAGACATGAAAGGGAGTTATATGTACAACAATCGAATACAGCATTCTTGTCAAAAAGTGTATTTTGTATGGCTACTACATTATTTAATCGATTGCCTAAAACAATCAGATGTATCGATCAGTTACCAAAATTTAAAAAGACGTTAAATGATTATCTATTAAAAAAGGCATACTACTCAGTTAAATTGTATCTAGAGGATAATGATGACAAAATGATAATTTGATTAACATTTATTCTCTTGACATTTATGTGACAAGGATTTTCTTTTTCAATGTATCATAGCTATATTACTATATTTACAATGTCTGTAAGCCCATACGGGCAGCGGCTAGAGTACTATCCTGCCTTATAACATGTCTAGTCCCTAGATTATGCTATAAGTTTTTATGACCACCTGTTAAACCTAGTTGCCTGACAATAAATTTCATTTCATTTCAAGCTTAAAATTGTATAGGTACACGAGTACTTATACTTTACTATACCTACTTTGCAATCTGATTAGAGTTTTCAGAATGTATCGCGTAGGTATATTGCGAGCCCAAAACGCAGGTAGGTGCAATGTAATATCTCTGCGGTGGCCTTTATTCTGCATATATCCCAAAATACCTGCGAGAGGTCTATATGAACCGCTTTTCTATGAATGCACTTTAACAGAGCTTTCCTGCTTTATTAAAAAAATTAAAGGTTATGAAAACAATTAATGTTCACTTACATTTTCGTAGGAGTCACAGTAGTGTTAACACGTCAAAAATCCAAGACGTACTGAGGAAGCGAGTCCGCCCGGCGCTGCGCGAGCGTTGTGCGGGAGGGGGGAGCCGATCGATACCGAGTCGAGCCGACATGACTCGACGCATGGAAGGGGTGCCATAGAGCAAAATAGTGTTGCCACCCGTAAAATCCAAGACGTTTTCTCAATAAGTGGGTCAAGCGAAGGCTCGGACACCTAAATAAAAAAAATATTATATTCGCTGATAACAGGGATTAAAATATCTGTGAAGGGTTGAAACTTGGAGTAACTGTGCTTGACAAATTATATACAACGTGTTTTTTTTTTTATTATTTTCGCAATTCAGAACACGTTGTATATAATTTGTCAAGCACAGTTACTCCAAGTTTCAACCCTTCACAGATATCGATGTGGATATTATACCATCATGTGAAATTGCTTAAATTGAGTGTTTTGTTGTCTGCGCTATAACAGTAGTAATTATAAGTCAAGTATTGGAAACATAAGTAGAATGTTACAATATTAGTGTAGATAATAATAGTTTATAGCTTTTTAGCCATTTTATTACATAGTATTGTCGCTAAATGCGTTTAATAACCATTGTGCAAGTTGACCGTAATCAAGTAATTTCCTAAGAAAGTTAAAAAAAACTCAAGTACCTACTGTAATACATCAAACCCATGAAATAAAACCACTTCATTTGTAGTGTACATAAATATTTTTATTCAATATCATAATCTATCAATAATACTAAAACTGATCAATAATTAAATACAACTGATAACAAAACGATTTATCAATTATTAATAATAATGGAAATTAGAATAAAATGTAAAGGCACATTTTTTATACAAATTCAACAGTTAAAGAAGTAGACATTTTGGTGATTAACTCATAATACCGTGGGTCAGATGACACGTTAAATTGTAGGTCCCGGCTGTTTGTTTAGTACGGTAGTCGTTAAGCCATATCAGAGGCCCTTTGGCCGGCTTGATAAACTCTCGACACCAGAGTTGGCCACTCTCATTCGATAAGAAGAAGGTGAAACTGTCTATGATTTTCATACGGATAAAGCAAGCCAATCGATAGAATGGCAATTGACCATTTCAAATTAACAATCTTTACAAATAATAAAGCTGAAGAGGGTCGAAAGTCTGAACATGGAATATATTAGAAATAAAATTGGTACTTTAAATCCATAACAGAACACGTTTCAGCAGTTTTTAGATTTTTTTTTCTGTTTATCTGTTTATTGAAACGCTCATCAACCAAAAACGGCTGAACGGATCATCATGACTTTTGGTATGTAGGTAGTATGAGATCTTGGGAGTGTCATAGGCTATATACTTCTTATCCTGAACTAATGCGAACGAAGCCGCAAGCGTCCACTAGTAAGCAATAAAACACAAAATGAGTTTTGACTAACAAAACTTGGTATAAAACTGCATAGTGCATATTAAAGAAACTACAAATAAAACGCCTCTAGAAATAACTTCAGAAAAACTATTAAGAAAAAGATTACTTGAAAAAGTCTACAAAATTCAATACACATTGAAAACTATAACAAACTACTATGATTTAATTCAATATAACTATAACCTGCCCTTTTTTAAATCTAAACAATATATTAACACACTTGAATCAATGTACAGCCAATTTTATATAATTTATTTAAATAATTTGTGGCCATAAGGCATACCACTGAATTTATTAATAACTAGCTTTTGCCCGGGGCTTCGCACGCGTTATCTTCTATATTTATCTATACATATAGTAAAACTGAAGAGAAAAAAATTGTTTGGGTATAGGCACATTAAATTCAGCAGTTTTTAGAATTTATGTTTGTCTGTCTCTTTATTTAAACGCTCATCACGCAAAAACGAGTGAATGGATCATCATAAGTTTTGGTAGGTATGTAGGTACTAGGTAGTCTTGCAAGTGTCATAGGCTACTTTGTATCTTAAAATAATGCGAGCGAAGCTGCGAGCGTCCACTAGTTATACACATTTATGTGAATCAAGAGGAAGGTATATACCTAGTCAGGTCATAAGTATTGTCACACAGTAAAAACTTTTCTTTTAGAATGCTGGCCACAAAAAAGTTTATTGAATTCGAATTTCGATTTGTTCATGAAAATAAAAATGTATACTTTTTAGAATTTTACTCATTTTTAAATATGGAGTGGACGCTTAAAGAAGACCGTGTTGCAGTTATTGCATTGCATCGTTGCGGTTACGCGCCAATTCAAATTTTACACATACTGAAAAATTTTAATATAACCAAAAGATTCGTTTATCGTACCATCAAACGATACAATGAAGACTCTAGTGTAGATGACAGGTCAAGAAGTGGTCGTCCTCGGTCTGTTAGGACTCCAGCAGTGATAAAAGCTGTGAAGGCGCGAATTCAAAGAAATCCCAAACGTAAGCAGAAACTGTTGGCCCTTCAGATGGGGTTAAGCAGAACCACGGTGAAAAGGGTGTTAAATGAAGACTTAGGGCTTCGGGCATATTGAAAAAAAACATGACATCGTTTGAATGCTCGTCTAATGGACCTGAGACTGAAGAGATGCCGCGTACCGCTTCAACAAATTGAAGCGGTACGCGGGAAAAAAATATCGGGAAATCATTTTTTCGGATGAAAAAATTTTTACCTTAGAAGAGAGCTACAACAAACAAAATGATAAGGTGTACGCACACAGTAGTGAAGAAGCGAGCAAACGTATTCCGCGTGTCCAACGAGGTCATTTTCCATCCTCGCTCATGGTATGGTTGGGAGTTTCTTATTGGGGCTTAACAGAGGTACATTTTTGTGAGAAAGGTGTAAAAACGAATGCAGTTGTGTATCAAAATACAGTCCTGACGAACCTTGTGGAACCTGTTTCTCATATCATGTTCAATAACAAGCACTGGGTATTCCAACAAGATTCGGCGCCAGCTCATAGAGCGAAGAGCACACAAGACTGGCTGGCGGCGCGTGAAATCGACTTCATCCGGCACGAAGACTGGCCCTCCTCCAGTCCAGATTTGAATCCGTTAGATTACAAGATATGGCAACACTTGGAGGAAAAGGCGTGCTCAAAGCCTCATCCCAATTTGGAGTCACTCAAGACATCCTTGATTAAGGCAGCCGCCGATATTGACATGGACCGCGTTCGTGCAGCGATAGACGACTGGCCGCGCAGATTGAAGGCCTGTATTCAAAATCACGGAGGTCATTTTGAATAAACTTTATTGTCATAAGAATCTATGTTTTGTTAAGTTTATTTTGGTATATAAATAGTTACATAAAGAATAAAGTTGTTTCAATTATTTTATATTAAACATGTGACAGAATTTATGACCTCACATACCTTCCTCTTGATTCACTCTGTCTATAAAAAAAACTGCATCAAATCCGTTGTATAATTTTAAAGATCTAAGCATACATACATATTACATACAGACAGACGCGGCAAGCGACTTTGCTTTATATTATGTAGTGATATTTATACAGGTTAACTAGTTACTGTTTATATAAGAAAAAATAATTATAATCAATAAAAAAAGTTCTTCTTCTTGTACATCAGGTGCACTAGCAATTATTTATATTAAGTTTTGTGACATATAACGAGTATGCTGAATAAGTAAATAAATAAATATTTCAGGACATATCACACAGCGCCATCTAGCCCTAAGCTTACGCTTGTGTGATGGGTACTAGATAACGAATATGGTACATATATAGTTTTCTTTAAATGAACTTGAACTTCAATTCCTTGTGTACTAAAAAGTGCATTTTTAAAACTTGTTTTGTAACTAAAAACGTTTCAAAATTGTGTAACATTATGAAAATACATACATAGTATATTCAAAACCACATGAAATGTTTTATTTTTGTCATAAATCAAAATTATACACAGAACCGTAACCTGTACATATATAATTCTACAATATAAATACATATCTATATTTTTACCTATATTATATTATGTAAGGCATACTCAACACTTTATATTATACTTTCTTTATGTGCTACACAAATAATGTTCGTGATAAAATAATTTAAACAATACTTATATTTAATTGGTTATATACTGACGGATCGACGACTGATAAATAAATAAATAATAATATTTATAAAATAAAAAACAAGATGATGACGTAATGAGCGAAAATAATCACAACCGGCAGGATTCGAAACGGCGTATTTCTGATTACCAGCCAGAACGCCTTAACCGCTAGGGTACGGTCTACTAACTGCCAGGCGCAAAAATCCACACTCATTTCCAAACACTTCAGACTAAGCGGCTGATGGCGCCACTTGTGCTGTTAGAATACGTTATCTTTATTTATTTATTAGTCTGCATAACATGCAAATAACACACATTATGACAATGTTGAACAAATAACGAGCACTCGTTGCACTCTTGGTGCGAACCTAAATAACCTTATCTGTGCAGGGTGTTTCAAAAATTCGAAATGTTTCCGCTCGGAAACGAAACAAAACTTAAAACTGACTTATTTTAACTAATAACAGTCATCCACCAATCATACAAGTTACAAGGAGTTCTACGATTGGTGTTTCGGTTTTCGGTTCCGAGCGGAAACGTTTTTTTGAATTTGAGAAACACCCTGGTTCAGGGTGTTTCATTAAGTCGTCGATCCAGCAGTACCTACCCCAGACAACATGCTCGGTGCGGGCCTCACTCCGCCCAGTCGTCGCCGCCGAAGTCAGCCGACTCCGCGAACGACGTCACTTGGATCTGTGGACGACAAGGCACGGTTATGTTTAATGTATGCCTGGAAGAGATCGTTTTCAGCGATAAGGCCGCCAATTGTGGCATAAGATTTAAATTTTATCTCGTTCGTATTGTTTTATTTTATTTGTGTGTACCATAAAGCATTAATCTATCTCTATGTTTAGGTAACACTGGCTAGTGTTTACGTCAAACACTATGTCGATTTTTTTTAAACATATGTATACCCTAATCAATAATAGGTGATAGGTAGACGATTGAATGCCCAAGAAAACTCGCTAAGCGGATCACGATCTTCAGTAATGAGGAATACAACTAATGAGAAAAAAACTCTAAAATTGAAAGAGACACACGCACGTACGCATACACACACACACACTCACATGCACGCACACACTCACGCACGCACACACACGTACGCACACACACACACACACACACACACACACACACACACTGCACACACTCACCTCCTCCCTGTCGGGCGAGGAGCTGAACCCCCCTCCGAGCGCGTACCCCGCCAATCCCCCGGCCGCGAGCGCCCCCACGCCCAGTCCCACCGCCGCGCCGGTCCCCATGCCGCGACGCTCGGGTTGTTGCACGTACGTTGTCGTTGTTGAACCGTACGCCTGTAAGTAATAACTAAGTATTATATGAACTTCAAGTTGCTTCGAAGCAAGAATCGGCACAATACAGGCAAGGGGTTTCACAAATTCGGAACGTCGATTAAACTATTTTGATTGGTGGATGACAGTCAATGCTTAAAATATAGACCCAGTTAATTTCTTAACTAAATAGAAATAAAAAACCTAGGTAACAAAGTGCCTCCGCCATGCGGAGGAAATTAGAGATAAAATTATTTTTTTAACGTTTCATATTTGTTGAAGTAATTGATTTTATACAAGTGCAAGTGTGTTTTATACAACATAATTCCTCCGTCTCCATTCCACCGTCGAACAAGCAGAAAGTCAGCGGGGCGTCACCGGTTTATGGTGGAAGGACCAAAGACTCGCACGAAGCGCTTTGCTTCTACCTTCGTAGTAAGGACAGCGAGACTATGGAGCTCTCTACCTGGAGCCCTATTCCCAGAAAATTATAACCCAGGGGTCTTCAAATCTAGAGTAAATAGGTTTCTTCTAGGCAAGCGAGCTACATCTTAGACTATAGTGGTGCTTTACATCAGGCAGGCTATAGTCAAACGTAAGCCTATTTCGTGTTAAAAAAAAAGTGCAAGAATGAAAGAGGAAATACTTACCGCATCACCAAATCCTGAAACAATACAAACAACAGTCTTCAAAAGCTCATAATAATTATAAAGAATCTTTATTGATACTGTAGTTGCAACATACATTAAACTGGTATCATTCTGTAATAAATTTATTGTTTTAAGGACCCCTATTCCATAATTTGAGCCATTTAGAAGATATAACCATAAAAACACGAAAACACCCCCTTTGAGGGTACGTTTAGCTCGCCAAAAGTTATGCAAAATAAAAGAAGCTATTAAAGTAATAAAATCAGTTGTTTTGTAAAAATTTAGTTATTAATTATATTGGTTATTATATATCGTGGTTCTTTTCCTATGGCCTACTATAATTTTGTAGTTAATTTACAAAAACTAGTTTTAATTTAAACTAGCGCCATCTAGCGCGCACGAAGCGTAACGGGGATCTCTAGATATCGCCGACTGGCCATACTGATACTTTTTATTACAATTTTAATCCATCAGAGACAAGAAATCACTTTATAATTTATATTTCTGTTCTTAATTCTGGTGTGAATGAAAGATATGTGTATTGATAGACCGGTGAGTAAAAACTTCATAGGAATGGAACTAAATTATTAGTATATTAACTTTAGAAAATCATTCTACCCAAATAAGAAATCTCGATATGAAGGTAAATTAAGCCAATATCTACAATCTACCATACTATAAATTTTGTGTCGGTTACCTATAAAGAAAACAACAATATTCAATACATATGATTTTATTTAAACATAGTGTACAATAAATATAGATTTAAAAACATTCATTATTACTTACTTATTTTACAATAAACGAAATTAGATTGCTTGGTGTTGTTCTACTCGTTTTAAATGCACTAACAATTAAATACCAAATCATACATGTTTTTTTTTTAGTTAACTATCACATAGGTAAAATCTAGTTGCGGTCGAGGACGTATGGGCGATTTTCCAATATCAAATTATGTGTAGTAACAAGTGTTACTAAGAGATGGCGCCACCCACGCGCGCCGGGTTTTGGCCCCTCTTAATAATTATGTGGTGGCCCAAGACAAGGTTTCAATGTAAATCGTTAGAGGAGGCCTATGCCAAGAGGAAATTTGAACTGAGAGACATTATATAAATCGTCATTCCGAGTAAAACTAAATAAACAACATTTCAGTTATAAATAAAAGGATTATCATCGACATCAAAAATTATGTGGGGCCAAAAACCAACGCGCTTGGGTGGCGCCATCTCTTGATAAGATTTGTTGCTATAATTAATTTGGTACTGGAAAATAGCTCATTTCCACAATGCTACATAAGAGTAAAAGCAACACGATTTTTTTTACTGACAAAATTCTTCGAGTTGCACAACCGAACTTTACACAGACCAAAATTAAGATAAGTATTCTAACCAAACGATTGTGGAAAAAAATGCAGCAATTTAAAAAAACAAACTAAATTGATTATAGCCTACAAAATGTTCTTAACAGTTTAGAAAATGAGAAAAATATTCATAATTAATTCCTTTTTTCTAATTGTTTTTTATCACATTTTTAACACCAGTCAATAGTTTTTCAAAGGCTCCAAATATTTGGCTTTATTTTTTTTAAAACATCTCAAATACCAACTAAATAGGATTTTCATTTGTGAATTCTCATAAACAATTTATACGAGAATTCATTTTTGAGATTTCACCATAATTTATTAAACACCACACATATATTATTTTACTTTTTACTTTCTTGTAAACTGCATGAATATTTTTTTGGCAATTTTTTTTTATTAATGAAGTACATAATTGCAATTGACTATTTTAAACATCAAATACATTATGTGTATATTTCTTTTTATAAACACTACATAGTATAAAGCAAAGTCGCTTCCCGCGTCTGTCTGTCTGTCTGTCTGTATGTATGTATGTATGCTTAGATCTCTAGAACTGCTGAACGGATTTTAATGCAGTTTTTTTTAATAAATCGAGTGATTTAAGACGTAGGTTTATATGTATAATAACGCGTGCGAAGCTACGGACAAAAGCTAGTATTTTTTTAATTAATTTTATATCTTTTGTAAAGTGATAAAGCTTTGTGTATATAAATAAAGTCTGGAGTGATAAAATAGTCAATTACAAGATTTCTATAATCAGTAAATACATCTTAATTGTAATATAAAAAACCGTAAAAACGAATAACATTTTTATTACTAGACGACTTAACTAAAATTTTAACATAATGAGAATACATCATATAAAAAAGTAATAAAAAAAAGCAAAAGTGAATTCATTGATGTTGGTTTTGATGACGCATTGGAGCGACAGATCAGCGTACGCTTTGCTATGCATCTATTTTTAAAGGGTTCTCAAGTGACAGAGGCTACTCTTTATTCAAAAACATAGTTCATATATTAATAAATTCTAGTCAAGTCGCGTAGTACTAAAATATAACAACAATAAAATGTTTAGCAAATGCTGTGATGGACCGATTTTGATGCAGTTTTGTGCTGTACATCCTCCTTTACAGTTCTTACAAGGCACCTGAAAAAAAGATGGAATTGTCACATAGATTATTCCATTATATAAAAAAACTGAATTGAGTTTGTTGGTTTGTTTTGTTTGTTTGTTAGTTATGGGTCAACGATCATCGTTATTTTTGGTATGGAGGTAGTTCCTTTGCCATTAAAACTCTCAAATATCTATACATATAATAAAGCTGTAGAGGGTCGAGTCTGAACATTGAAGATATTAAAAAAAAATGTTTGGAGTTATTTAGAATTGATAACAAGACACGTTCCTACAATTTCTAGAAATGTTGTCTGTTTAAAACGCTCATCACGCAAACACGGCTGAACGTATCTTCATGACAAATGTTTGTTCGTATGAGAATCGCCAACTTTAACGGGGACAGCGGGAAGGAAATTTTGTGCAGTGCCGTTATCCCCGCCACGGGGACATAGCCACCGGGGACAACGGGAAGGAACGCTCTAGTGTGGAATGTTTTTCAACCGCCTCATGCCTTTGCATGACTTAACGACTGCCGTACTATGGCGAACAGCCGGGACCTACGATTTAACATAGCAACCGACCTATAAAAGCATGCTAAGGGAGCACGACCAAAATTAAATAAAAAAATATATATACCTTTTAACAATTAACTGCCAAAACTAGGATGCTCGATCAGTAGAAGCCTGCGCCAAAAGAAACAAAAATAAGTTTAAAAAATGCTGCAAAAAAAACATTACACGAAAAAAAAATTACAAAAATATACAAAAAAAGAATTTAGTAAAATACGGCAAGCAGACCAAAACCCAAAAGCGAAGCGTTATATAGCGGAAAATTGGAAGAGTGACCCTTCAGTGTCGAGAGTTTTCAAAGCACTCTTAGGGTCTCTGACACAGCTTAACAAACAACTGAACATGTATTAGTTAATTTTGTTAGTACTGTTAATGGTTTAGCTTAAAAATCTTTGAAAAAAGACTAAACTATACACTACATAAAATATAATTAAAATTCCTGTAACCACAATAAAAATAATACAAAGAAACATTTATAAAATTGTGTACAAAAAATAATTTATTATGCTATTATAATATCTGTGTATATATGTAGTTCTTGTATATATATTTATATAAATGTGACAAATAAATTAATATAACTTACCTTATTATTATATAATATACACTTTATATACATTTGCACTCCCGTCATACAAATTTGACATTTAAGAATTATAAAAAAAAAACATTTTTTTTAACTCAATAAAAATAATAAAGCTTAATTCTTAAAAGAATTGCTTCCAACACCATTTAATATAAGTTAAAATATCATGATTTTAAATTATTAGATCCATTTTTAATTATACATATTTTTTATTGGATTGTTATTAGAAATTAACAATTTCGAAGGAAAAAAATTGAAAATTTAGTCCAAAAGCGCCAATACAGCAAGCATGCCAAAAATACAAAAAAAAAATATACAAATCATGCAAATTTCATTAACAAAATTACTTTTGCCGAATTCAAAATGTACTAAACCATATTTGGTAGATAAATTAATAAATGTTAGTAGTTTAAACTAATACTACATTATTTATTTATTAATATCTTATTAACAATAAAATAAAAGTGTTGCATTTAATTCTATACGGGTTACCCAACCAATGATTGACACTATAGAATTGCAACTTAATTATATTCACTACTAGTGGGAGCTCGCGGCTTCGTTCGCATTAGGAAGTAAAATTTGCGTTCCCTATTTCACCCCTTGAAAAGTGGCATTTCCAAAAATCCTTTCTTAGCGGATGCCTACGCCATAACATCTACCTTCATTCCAAATTTCAGCCCAATCCGTCACGTGGTTTGGGCTGTGCGTTGATAGATCACTATATCAGTCAGTCAGTCACCTTTGAGTTTTATATCTATACTTTAATGTTTTTAATAAATAAATGTTTTACTTTGTTACCATTTCATTCTAAATCTACAGGGTTATCCTAAGAATAATAGATAGGTACTATGAAATTACAACTCTTTACAAACGTCGCGTCAAAATAATAACAATGCCGGAAATAGCCGAACGCTGCTTAGACGCAGTTGGTTACTAAAAGAAAATTTAAAGTTTTCGTTGAATTATATTTTTTTGGTTCAGTTACATTCCTATTTATCAATTATTCGTAGTGCAACAACCTTCTCGAATGCCAAAAATCCGTTGTTTTCAAAAACCTTGTTTATTTATTTCGTAAACAGTTTATTTAACGATTAAAATGTTGTATTTTCTTGTTTTTTTTTTCATACTAAAGCCACCCAATGAGAGTTTTTAATCATATCCACTAAAATCCCTGTATAACTATCTTTAATTACCATATAACCCTGTACAACCCGACTAACCACCACTAAAAGTTAATTAAAATCCGGTCGCGGTGCAGGAAGAATTAGTCGCCAGGCGATCTAAAAACAAACAAGCGAACGCTCCGCAGGTTTCATCGCGTTAGTTCGAGAAAGTAGCCTTAATAGTCCGTAGTTCTAAATGTAACAAACATTCATATGTAACTAATACGGTTTTCACTCACGTGTAATTCGCGTATGTTGTTTACGCGTTTCGGGTGTTATGACACCCATCGTCAGAACGTGCGTTTTAGGACCGCGGCAGCGCGCAAAAAACCGTTTTAGTTACATGTTGATAAAAATGTGTCACGAAAGTATTGGACTATAAATAATTCTTCGTGTTCGCGACCGGACTGTAGAGTGCTGTTTTGTTATATGTATGTGTTACCTTGCGGCGCGCCGTAGCCGGGTGCTCCGTAGGCGGGGGGCGGAGCGCCGTACGTGCCGTATGCGGGCTGTTGCTGGAATGCAAGGACAAGATACCGTTTAAACCATGGAAAAGCAGAGAAGAGCTAGTTATTGGAAGATATTTGTTAGTAAAGGTTACCAAAGAGCTATTGAAATTTATGGATATTGAGTTGAAGTGTTACACCCTAGGCTGCAGCAATGTTTAACATCAGGCAGGCTGGAGTCAAAAACTTATCCCAAAAAAAAAGTCAACCAGTGCAACCATTTGGTCTCTTCTTCTTCTCAGTCTTAACACTTTTGGCAGAGTGGTCGTGGTCAACATGTAGTATTGTTTTGGGTGGTAGATGTAGCTCGCCTCACAACGACTCTATGGATCGCCTTGTTGTTCAAGGCAGAGTGGAAGGCTCTAGACCGCGTGGACGATCTCCAATGCGATGGACCGATCAAGTCAAGGCAATGGTGGGCGGCCCTGTGCATGAGTGCACCAGACTGACCAGCAGCAGGGAGAGATGGCGGGACATCGTGAGGCGAACCATTTGGTAGGCCGGGTTTATATGACTTTGGATAGCCAAGTAGCATAGCCAGTAGCCATTATTGTTGATATGTGACGAAAAAATGTATAAAATATAGTAAATTTTCCGCCATCGGAGACCGATGACAGGCAAGATTTGTGTGCAGGAGGCGAGTGATTGTCTTGTGGAGTGGAATGGAGTTACATTCAAACAATTTACTTAATTTATAGACATAAAATATAAAAACACAAGTATTTGTAGGACTTCGGCGTCTAAAGTAGAAAAAAACTGTATTAGTTACATTTAATACAATACAAAATATAAAAATAATATAATATACCACCACGATGTATCTGCTCAAGAGAACTCCACTAACGAATTAAATCTGCGGGGGAGTCACGACCCTCAGCCATGAGGATATACGACTCAAAGAGAGAGATTAGGTTCTATATAATAGTTTTTCATAGACACGCACCATGTACATCTGCTGCTGCGGCGGCGGCTGCGCGCCCTCGAACCCGATGAACTGCATCATGACGTCTCCGTCCACCGTCAGGTGGGAGATGCGCTGGTACGGCACCCGGTGCGGGAACTCGCAGAAATGCATGCCGTTCAGCGCTATCTGGAAACCATAATATAAATAAGCGTACCGCAAGGTTGTGGAACTCCCTGCCTGACTATCTGTTCCCCACGCACAATAATCCAGCGATCTTCAAAGCGAGAGTAAGAGGTAAGCACGCTCCATCTTAGGCCATAGCCTTTGCTTGCTATCAGGCAAACTACGGCCAAGTGCAAACCATACAACTTAAAAAAAAATGGGATATTGCACACAGCGCCATCTAGCCCCACACTAAGCAAACGCTTGTGTCGTGGGTACTAGATAACGGATATAATACTTACATACTTTTCTTTCGTAAATACATACTCAATATACATAGATTTTATAAATTCAAAATTTCTAGTGTCGTGTGGGAATCGAACCCACAACCCTAGATAGAAGGCAGAACCACTACCAACTAAGCTAACAGGCCGGTTAATATCATAGTCATGCATATTTATTGTACACGGTTACATCCTACGGTTGCCTGGAAGAGATCGCTTTCAGCGATAAGGCCGCCATTAGTGGCATTAGATTGATTTTTTTCTCTTTTTTTGTATTATGATTTATTTTTATGTGAGTATCCAATAAAGCATTAATCAATCGACCTTCAGTGACGTGGTTGCTCACTACACTGGCACAGTACCTTCAGTGAGTTGGGCTCGCACAGTATGAGCGCCTCGAAGGAGTCCCCCCGGGCGAGCGGCATGCCGCCGGCAGTGTCCTCGTTGCCCCACGACATGGCGGTGAGGTGGTTCCTCACTACGCACATCTCCACGAAGCGGAAGTTGAGGTGGAGCGCGATGTCGTCGCGCGGGTCCGTGTTGGGGCCGCACTGCAGGTTGATGGCGAACCTGGAATGATAACATGATTATTATAACATTTCATAACGGCATGGATAATTCACACTCCACAGTGCTAGCAAAATGATGGATGGAATGAAGGAATGTTTCGATGTGTTGAAAATAATGGGGGTGCTACTAGTAATCTTTTTCATATAGTTTTTATTGAATATTACACTGTTAGTATCATAAATATTTTCTGTACAATTCAGAATAGAGTAGCGAAAAGGATTAAATGAATTTAGCTGGCATTCATATAACATATATTCTAGAAACAGGTGGTTACCTCTGTGCGCCGGGCGGCGTGGAGCCCTGGAAGCGGATCATGCGGCCCGGGTACATGCCACTCGGGATGGGGTGCACACATGGTATCACCTGCAACACAACACACATGATGTATTCTCTAATAAGAGCTACCTTTTTTGACATTTTACATTTTGTTATTTAAATTATTTTCATTTTTAGGCATTAGTTAGAACTTCTTCTTTGTATTTAAAATAGCCAACTCTGGAGTCGATTGCTTAATGACTGCAGAAGAAGAAGAAGAATTAGTTTGTACAGCTCTCAGTAAAAACTATTTCTAATTAGAGAAAATGTGTTCTAAAGAAAAACAGGTTTTAATGGTAACAAGCTACACTGGATAGTTTATTACAAGCTGTGGGATTACTTTAGAGGTAATTAATCTGGGCAAAGCTTTTGCGTTTCCTGATTCATTTGACAGCAGTTAGCTTAGTTGGTAGTGGATCTGCCTTTTAATCTAAGGGTTTGAATAACACAAGTGATTATAAATATTAAAATTTGTAATTACATGTGTTGAGTTTGGTTGTTTCTATCTATACTAATATGATAAAGCTGAAGAGTTTGTTTGTTTGTTTGAACACGCTAATCTCAGGAACTACTGGTGTGAATTGAAAAATTATTTTTGTGTTGGATAGACCAGTTATCGAGGAAGGCTTTAGGCTATATAACATCATGCTGCAACAAATAAGAGAGAAGAAGCAATGGAAAATGTAGAAAAAACAGGGAAAATTATTCATCTTTGAGGGCTTCCATTGTGTGCACTGCGAAAACGGTTCAAGTCGTGGGTAGCTATAATTTATAAAGCTGCAGAGGTTGTTTGCAAAAATAAATATGATGCCCAAAATAACTATTCCACATGGACGAAGTCACAGGCACAGCTAGTGTATAATAAGTACATGTATTTAAAAAAAGTATATAATGTAATGTATACCAGCTTAAGCTTATGGGGCTAGTGTTCGCTGTGTGATGGACTGAAATATTTAATTATTTATGTTCACTACTCTTTTTAAAAGTCACATTTCATTCACCATATTCTACAAAGCAAATGGTGTTACAATGAGACAACAATAAAATAAATAAATAATAATTTTCTCTAGTAAATAAACAATAGTCACAACAGCGGTAATTAAGCCATTTTAGAGAATATGTTTTGAGAACTCTGACTCTAAAGTGGCCAACCATAGTGTTTTCACACCACCCTAGGGGTCACTTATGGTTCTCATATGATATTACTTATACATAATATGTACATATTTATAGAATCACCTTATTAAACATAGAAACAGATAGAGCACTACAAGCCTGTATATTAGTCATCTGTGACATCAATTAACTGACTGTGGATGTCATATGCATAATAGTTGTGCAATTGTACAAATCCACACACACAGGAATTTATATTATTTTCTATTATTGCTATTTATATTCTATTGGTTTACCTATATTCATATTTTACTTTATTACTAACTGACTAAGAAGTATTTATACTTTAAGCAAGACTAGTCTAACATAGTTGTCGAAAACTTAATGTAAACTAAATATTATGTTATTGACAATAAAGTTAAATTAGTCTTGCTTAAAAGTACAGTGAGTAAGAAATGTATTCAATCGCCAGTTGAAGAACTGGGTTATCATTAAGTAGGTAGGTACTCACTTATCTAACTTTTTTCTTTGCAATAACAAGTTTTGGCGAAAAACCGACCAAAATTTTATCTCTGCTTGCTACATTGTATATGAAAATTAGGATAGAAATTGTGATCAAATTGTCGTGATAAACATACATGGAAAACACATGAAACACCTGCGTGATATAGACAGGCTCCAATGTACAAACCTTGGCACTAAATTATAGCAAATATCATGCAAATACATCAGACATTTACCACCCCAAATAAGGTGTCTGATAACGCACAATTCCAACAGAACATAGTATTTACACAAGATATAAAGTAGCTAATAGATTCTTATTGTTCTACGTGCCCTTGAAAACGCCGAAATGCTAGTTTTTCAAGAGAAAATGCACAAATTACTTACCGGGTTGTAGATCGGGGCCGCCATTGTTTCTGGGACGAATTCACAAGGAGTTATGCAAAATTATTGATTAAAATTAGCTGTACAACGCGAGTGAGGCAATTACGCTTATAAACTAATCTCCAGTTACGCCTAGCGCATAAAAATATCAGCCACCAAAAGAATCGAAGAATGCGTCATAACGTCATGCCTGTGTGACGTCAGCCATAGATATTCAAAGTCAGCCATATTTGTGAAAACGTTTGAATGAGATAGCATAAGGTTTTTGCTCAAGTGCGATAGTGTCAGAATACTAACAAGTAATGCTTTAAATAACATTGAACATACTCGTGGATTGCAGAATGGAACATAATTTTTTTTTTTTTATTGATTTAGATTGGTCGTTTGGTTATTCAGCCACATGAGTAAAGTATGATTCGCGGGAAATTAAAAAAATATTATTATTAGCCTTGGCCAGTAGTTATTCTTAATAATCTTGATAAGTGATCAAGATATCGAACGCAAGCTCGAATTTAAGCAAACTACCAGTAAAAAAGCTTTTTATGAGCCGGTATATGCGAGCACCTTTCCATATAATGTTATTAGTACCTACGAATTACATTACAATGTTTTGCACTATCCAAGGAATTTCATCCCTCTCTTGGTATTATTTCCATGGTACCATACAATGCAATGCATGATAGGATGCTTCATTACACTAAGGCATAGGAATGCCCAATTATTAATCGTCATCATCATTTTACAATACATCCCATTGCTAGGTATAGGCCTACCTTCGCATATACCATCTGCGTCGATGCCGTGCAGACCTAGTTCAGGCGGTACCTATCCTAGACAATATCGACGACCTATCTCTTTACGCCTTTATTCACTAATTAATTTTCTGGTTAGTAAGTACCTATTATATGCCTACTTGTAATGGTCTTACTACGTTTAATGTAAATGATACAACAGACATGACAAACATTGTTTTATTAATACAATTTATATATTATTTCCCCTCGTTACCGCGTAGCACAGAAGTTGAGTTGGTATTTTATTATTTGCCTGAGCCCGCGCCCCGCGGTAACAAATTTGACAGTGACATTTACTGTCTGCACGTTCCAGGTAAATAATACAACAAGATGCCAAACATCATTTTATAAGCATGAATAGTTTAATCTCTCGTTACCGCGTAGCACAGAAGAGGTTGTCGCGCGGGTCGTACAGCTCGGAGAGGATGCGGTAGATGTACGAGGGGGAGCTGCCGCCGCTGGAAACAGGGTAATAAAATACTTGTGTATTTAGGTATTCAATTTAATAATAAACAATCTTATTCTACAGGTTTATTAATGGTTATTTATTAAAGGTTTGAAGGAGACATCTGAGCAAGAGCAGTGTAAAACAGGGATAAGACAGTGGGTCTCATTAAGCTGATGATGATGATGAAGGATGATTATAGTATATCAAAAGCCACCAATTTTAATTTAAAAGAAACGACGGTGGCGCCCCTCTAACTAACGATCCAGCGTAAATTTGTCACTAGTTTTAGAGTCGTATGTATGTCCGGGATGTGTACCACCTCGTGTATGTATTCTGGGCAGATATTAAAGTAAAGTTAGTAAAGTAAGTAATTTGTTATATGAGCAACCTTATTGTATAATTTACAATAATTTACATGATTCTGTCTTTTGCTTTAGTTGGAACTGTGTTGCAAAAGACAGGTTTATCCAAGTGGTTTAGATGGTTAACAAATACAATTAAAATAAATAAAACTAAAAATATAGACTTCATAAGAGAATAACAATAGAAGAATATATTATAATATATAGTTTTTATCTGTATATTATGTACATGCTTGTCCTGCTGTATTTATTATTTATTACTATACAATAACAGTTGGTATAGAAATGACACTGTACGTTAAACCGCCCCAGGGGCGCGTGGTACTCACAGGTTGGTGATGAACAGCGTGATGTGGTTGGGCGTGATGAAGTCGTGGAGGGGGTAGTACATGTGACACAACTCTGTGTCGCCGTGCCTGGGAATTAAGATTAAAAATATATTCGTTTTATTTTCAATATTATAGTGCTTTTTTTTATTATTAAAGCTTTCGTGAGACATTGTTATCAATATGTACCTAACTATTACGGTTTTTACTCACGTGTAATTTCAAAATTAAAACTGATACTAAAGAAATGTAACTTTTTACAAAATGTAGAAGCGAGTGTGGCTCAGCGGTCTGCTTTTCATTCAGACGCACCTTGGTTCGAATCCAGCCTACACCAATGACTTGTATTTTTAAGTTATGTGTGGATTTGCAATCGCTTAGCGGTGAAGGAAAACATCGTGAGGAAACCGACATGTTTGAGGACCACAATATCCGAGGACATGTGTCTTCCGTGGAAGGACCTGGTCGCCCACCACGATGTATCTGCACAAGAGAACTCCTCTAACGAATTAATTCTATGGGGGAGTCACGACCCTCAGGCATGATAGATGTAGGTATATGTGTGCGTACTCACTCGTATGTGTGTGTTTCCCCGGGGCCGGCCATCGCCGAGTATAGCGGCTGTGCGGCCGACAGCGCCGCGTGCAGCGGGATCAAGCGGAACAGGGGGGCTAGGGCTAGTACCTGCGGAAATATAGCAAAACAAATACTTAAAAAATATATAACATACATATTAAAAATAGGATAAAAAGTTCAGGAAAGGGACAAATCAGTTTAATCATTACAGCGTTAGAAAGTAACAAACAGTCTCACTCACGCACAAACTTTCTCCTTTGTAATATTAGTGTGATGTGATTTCTAATTTCATGCTTGGGGAAACATCTAAATATATAAAACTCAAAGGTGACTGACTGATATAGTGATCTATCAACGCACAGCCCAAACCACTGGACGGATTGGGCTGAAATTTGGAATGAAGGTAGATGTTACGACGTAGGCATCCGCTAAGAAAGGATTTTTGAAAATGCCACATTTAAAGGAGTGGACTTAATGCGAGCAAAGCCGCGAGCACCCACTAGTTATTGGTATAAAAAGGCGTTGAAAAATAACGTACATGACTCTCGTGCTCTTTTATCTAACTGTCTCGGCTAATTAATTATAATTAGTCACATTAAGTACATATGTATTTACAAAAGAAAAGTATATAAGTAACTATTATATCCGTTATCTATTACCCACGGCACAAGCGTTTGCTTAGTGTGGGGCTAGAGGGCGCTGTGTGCAATGTCCCTGAATATTTATTTTATTTATTTATTTATTAAGAGTCTCGTCTACGACTCGTCATCGCTTCGATCGTAATACAATCTACACAATCTACCAGAGTTACTAGTAACTAACGTATATCCACTTAAGAAAGGCTTTTGTAAAAACAAATGATGTATAGGCCTTTTGGAAATTCGCGAAAAAAAACAGAAGATAGCTAGATCATAAGTATCTGATTTACTTGCGATTTTCAAAAAGTCGTAGAACGATGGTGATTTATCCGTGTAAGGGATCCTATGTTGCAATCAAACGCCATCTGTATTGAGACTGATTTATTTTAAATAGCAGGTAGCAATTAGTAACTACTTAGGAGTAGGGGGTAAATCTATACTAATATGACATCTGTCAGTCAGTAGGTGGTTGCTTTTGACATAATAAAGCCGTCCTTAAGGTAATGCGTCAGTTACATAGAGAAGACATATTATATACACACCGGCACATTATACATATTAGCAGCAGACGTGAGCAGACAGGAGCCGGGCGCGGCGAGCGTGGCGCCGCCGCCCAGCGTCGCGCGGATACCGAGCACCACCTGGAGGAACAGTAGTCCTCATGAAGGAGGGTTGTGTCTTTTACGTACTAATCATAAAAGTCTTTATCCTGCTTTCTCTAGTGTAATACTCATTATTGATAGTGTGGACTTCTATATTGAAGTGATTTGTTGGGGGAGTCTCTTGGATAAAGTAAAGTAACATTTATTGTATAACAATAATTGAAGGCAGAGAATTTGTTAAATATGTACATTACATAATATTTAACAAATTCTCTGCCTTCGGTTGTAGTAAAAAAAAACCTGTTACAAAAGGCAGTGTCTCAGTGGATACAGATACATTGAAAGATGATCCTTCTATACATTGCAATACAATACAATAATTTATTAATAACATTTGTTACAAGTCAATATCCAAAAATTGGAATACAAAATATAAATTAATCATATTATTAAAATATCATTCGTTAATCGTATTTCATATCATGTCAACTTAATTTATCCTAATGGTCTTTATCGTTTCGTGTTCCAGATACATCGTGGTGGGCGCCCAGGTCCTTCCACGGAAGACACATTTCCTCGGATATTGTGGTCCTCAAACATGTCCGTTTCCTCACGATGTTTACTTCACCGTTAAGCGAGTGCAAATCCACACATACCTTGATAATACAAATCATTGGTGAAGGGCCGGATTCGAACCAGGGTGCGTCTGAATGAAAAGCAGACTGGATCCGCTAAGCCACACTCGCTTAAAGAAAAACATACCTTATTAACTCGCGCCATGATAGCGAAGATGGCAGTGTTGCTGATGACAGTAACGTTGGCGCCCGCCGCCGCCAGCCGCGCCGCCAACGCGTGCGACTGCAACACAAACCACACTGTGGTCACAGAAATAATAATGGACGGACCACACTAAGGTCAGAAATATTAATCGATAAAACGTATGTTTTATCGATTATTATTGTAGTAGCATTGTTCGATGGACAGTTGGGTATTTAACCATGACGTAGATATCCAGTCGATCAAATTTCGGTAAAAATATAATATTGGACACTGTGACCAGAACACCGCAGTTGATATTTTGTTGCTCATATTTTCTTTCAGGCGTACCAAAGGCATTATTGATAAGAAAACATTTTGACGTACATATACATATTATTATCAGTAAAACATAGGAATTCCAATGTGATCACAATACAAACGATATTGCTCAAGTATTTTTGTCAGGCGTTACTCATACAACGTGACCAGACCACCGCTGCCAAAATATATTGCTAACTTTTATTTATCAGGCGTTACCTGGCTAGCGCAGTTCCCCTCGGCCACGATAAGGCGAGGCTGGGCGCGCGCGGCGGCCCGCAGGAAGGCCTCCACGATGGCGCAGCCCCCGGTGCAGAGCACCACCTCGTCCGTGTCGATGTGCGAGCGCGCTTGAGAGCTGATGGTCACCTCAGTTGTTTCTAGCTCGGCCCGAAGCTGGAACCGTGTAAATCATTTTAAATATAACATTGAGCTAAGATACTACAGAGTCACAAACGCTCGATAAAATGTCCAAGCCAAAACTCTGGCCACGCTACTCGTTGAGCAGACCTTTGGATTACCTATCTCTTTTGCACGTTCTTAAAATATGTAAGAGCGAAAGAGACAAGCAGTCTTTTGTTTGCGCTCGCTGACGATGTTAGCGTTCGGACACTTTCCTGCTCTTTTTAGTTTGAGATTGTGTGTGATAGTTTGACTCTGTATAATCCTAGCTCAATGAAATGTAAGTCAATTTCGTGAAGTCCCCAACATACAACCGCTCTGTTAAGACCTACACATATAATTTATTCTAAGGAAATGTAACTCCTTACAAATATTGCGTCTGAATTCTACCACATTTCGTCTCTGTCCCACACACCACTTGCATACAAGATCTTAAGAGCCACGAAGGCCACTTTGGTTAGGAGGAGAGGTGTGGCGGTGGTAGGTAAATGTATATTGTGGTATATGGAGGAACACACCTAATAACCATCAAGTTTGTTGTTTGAAGCCGATTAAGGAGCAGTCGCAGCGGATAATTACTACATATTTCTCCTGAGTTTTATTTATTTGACTGACCTCAGCGATCTGGTCCCTGATTGGTTCCCTCAGGTCTTGTTGCGCCGGCCCGACCGTGGCGCGGCGGTACGGCGCTGCGAGCACCAACCTTTGCAGGGATTCCCCGGGAATCTCAGGACCCTGGAACCATATATTAAAATAAATAAATATTGAGGGACTTTTCACACAGCACCACCTAGCCCTACACTATGCTTGTTAGCATAGTCATGGGGTACCTACTAAGCTGATAAAATACTAAAATACTTTTCTTTTATAATTACATACAAATTATACACTACTGGACGCCCGCGGTTTCGCTCGCCTTATTTCAGGTTAGAAAGTAGCTTATGACACTCCCACGATCTCATACTACCTACATACCAAAAATCTTGAAGAACCGTTCAGCCGTCTTTGGGTTGTGAGCGTTTAAATAAACAGACTAACAGAGAAACAGTCAAAAATAATAAAAAGCTGCTAAAAAGTGTTTTATTATCGATAAAAGGTATACCCAAACACGTGTTTTTTTATATATACTATGTTCAGATTTTTGACCCTCTTCAGCTTTATTATATGTACGAATATAGATAGATTATGGCCAAATATGGTTTTCTGTTTGAGCACTTTCATGGGTCTGGTGATACGTGAAATTGTAGGTTCCACCTATTAGCCACAGTGCAATCATTAAATCACGTTAGAGACCCCATGGGCGGTTGAAAACATAGGACACCACTGTGGCTACTCTTATATGAACTATTTTTTTCTTTTTTAAAATAGTGTTTATCAAATGTTTTTTTTTTAATCGGATAAAAAAGAATTCTACTGGCGTATTTTCATTTTATTAAATATGAATTATGATTATAATAAATCAATATATATTAATGTCATTATAATAGTTTGAAATAATCGCTAGTAATATGTAAGTAAATTAATTTAATCGAATCAAGCCCTTGCAGAAAATGGCACGGTTACTTTATTTGAATATTTTTTTAGCCAAAAGCGTCACAATATAACACTTTTAGAACCAAAAACTTCTACATAAAATTTTTAAATATGACAGTAAATCAGAATGGTCAATCCAAAATTGAATCAGAAACAATCACAGGCAGTTTGCGTGTTTTAAAACTAAACCGCGCCATCTAGTATAAAGTTTAATAACTAATCTCTCGCATCTGATTAGACTGCACTTCTTTTCGCCTTTTTCTTGTAGAATGTAGCATAAAAAATTGGTGAGCATATTCTTTTTTTTTTAGGAAAAATTGACTAAAAGTACGTGTGTGTAATTTACTGAGAATCAATATGACAAACAATGAATAAATTCACTTCTCCAGCAATAAATCTACCACCATTCACTATGTAACATAACACCACTAAGCTTGGTGAGGTAGCTCGTATGTGTTGTTGCAAAAAGCGCCATCTAGTATCTGTTACATTGCACCTGAACCAACAACACATACTTTATAGTGAAAGTGTTTTTGTAGGGTTTATGAGTTTTTTTTTTAGCAAAAAGTGTGTTTCTGTTAGTGTATTTTTTCATGCTGCTTGTATTTTTGTATGGTTACTTAAGTGTGTTTTTAGTGTAGTGTAATAAGTAATTTGGTCATTACTGGCTCCAAAAGTGAATAAAGTCACTTTCCCAGGAATAATTCTACCATCATTCACTAGGTTACATGCAACATGACACTACTACGCTTGTTAATAATATTTTCATATTATTTTGGATTGACGTGTACAAACGATTTACAAAGCTCGCATGTGTTGGTTGCAAAAAGCGCCATCTATTATCTGTTGCACTGTTGCATTGCACCTGAACCAACAACACACACTTATTAGGGAAAGTGTGTTTTGTGGGGTTTATCACTTTTTTTTAGCAAAAGTGACTTAGTGACTTTTTACTAAAAAGTGTATTTTTTTTAAGGAATATGTGTCTTTTTATGTGGGTTTTTAAAGTGTGTGTTTTCAGTGAAAAGTGATGTATTCAGTATCCGCCTCACCTGATTGGCCTGCGCCCTGCTCTCGTCCCGCACGGCTCTCAGCACGCGGCGCACCATGTTGGCGGCGGCCAGCTCGTGCGGCAACATGGCGGATATATGCTCGCCTACACCGTGCAGTGTGTTGCAGAGCTCGCTGAAACATGGTAAAGTGTGTATGAGCTTTTATTAAAAATAAGAATAAATAATAAGAATAAAAATCATTTATTGAAACATAAAACTTAAATTAGACAAAAACAACCAAAAATATATAATAAACAAAATATGAGTAAATTAAAAGTTCATGTCAAACCCGGCCCCAACTCAGCATGTGCTGGATGCAAGCATCCAGCGCTGGTCTTCCGTTGGGACCGGCGGGTGACGTCACACACGTAAGTAAATTGATATATGTGTAACAACACTATTAATATTATATTAAGAAGTTATTATAATATGTTATTAAGAAGTCCATGTCTGACAACATAATCTAAACAATTAAAATAGTTCAAACAATTTTGGCTAAACAGAGTACTACCTACACTGATATATTTTATAGGACAATCTTGACACCAATATACACACCATCATTTCTGTACTCTAAAGTTGTGCACTGACCGCCATCTATTGCAAAATTGGGAGTGCACATGAAAAAATAACAAAAAAATGTTTTTATCCTGAAATAACGCAAGCGAAGCCGCAGGTGTCCACTAGTAGGTATATTGTATATTATGCATAATAACGTGTATATAAAAGCAAGTCTTACAAAGCTGTGGCATTCTCTGTTTCGCTGATGATTTGTTCCAGCAAGGCTAAAGTTTGCAGCGCTATTTTCACACCATCTTGTAGTTTTCTGTAAATATAATATTACTTGATTATTATTTTTTCATTCTTTCTGTAAGTTTAACTATATTACACTTTTAATATACCTTACAACTATACTTCACTATAACTATGCTTTATACTTCTGTAAATATAAATAAAAAAATATAGGTACTTAGGTATAGATAGACAATCAAGTACCGTAAAAAACATCAACTATTGTTAAGATTCATGAAAAAAGGAATAAATTCAGATTATTTCCTTGCATATATACTTAATAGCGACACAATTTTCAAAATAGAAAGATCATTTTTTTTGCATATGAAATCCCACTACCCCTAAGTAAATACCTAAGATGTTATCTATGTAAATATAACCTTAAGTTAACAAATACATTTAAAAAATCAATGGAAAATTAAAAGTTTTTCTAAAAAATAGATTCTACAAAACAGCTGATGCAATGATACGTAAGCACTCGATTATTAGCATTTCCATGAACACGACGAAGTTTTATAATGTAAATTTGGTAAAATATTAAAGAAAATTTGTGTAAGATTATGTTTTAATAAATAACTGTGGGTATTTAAGACAAATAAGTAGAAAATTAAGGATAAGATGATGTGAAATCTACATACCCTGTTCGAATGTCTGCCACGAGTTTACCCATAAGGTCTACATGTTTTTCAGGTAAAAAACTTACAGGCTCCTTAACGCAAGTCATTTTGACTGAGTTTTATTAAATTTATAGAGGTTTTTTTAGATCTATTTTGAATAAAAGTATTTGTAAACATAACCTAACCCCACACTTTTCAATAACAAAACTGGTATCTGACAGTGACAGACGACAGTTAGAAAAGTGATGACAGTTAATAATTTTGTTTGCTTATATTTTTTAAATTCTATATTCGATAGGTAGGTAGGTACATAATTTTACAACATAAATTTATATTCCCTTAATATTAAAATATTTCTAGTTTGTATTTAGTTTAGATAGCTTTTACCGGATAGGAAACACCCAAAATTAAAAGCTACCCCTACAAAATGTATACCTAATTGGAAGTAAAGAATCTATCAAATTATTGAATCTTACAATTTATAAGTAGTCTTATTGAAATCCCTAATATTTGTTGTCGGTGCCAGTCACTGCATACGTGTATCTCTTATTGGTCTGTGAGTCACTGGTCAAACGAGATCGACACTTGTCGAAGTTGCAGTTCCAGTCCGCTTTGGATATTTTCCTAACTTATCCTGATAGGTATTGTTACGACTGGTACCGACTACGACGAAGATTAGTCTTACTATTCAGCGAGGCAATGCAGCCAGTAAATGCTTATATAGTAGTAGTAGCTTATAAAGTAGGTAGATTAAGTCGTAATCAGTTTTTATTGGATCTCTTTTAGTCAAGAGTGTATTTATAGTATTATTTTATTGTTAAATAAAACGTTAGTTTATTTTTTAAATTACTATCATCATAATTTTATTTTTCATTAACAATACAATATAAACAGTCTAATTATGGGGTCGATTCTCCTTGTCAGTCCAGACAGGGTGCGCGGTGGAGTGTAGGGCGCTCCATAGGGCTTCGCTGTCGCCCTCAGCCACTTCGAAGGGCTGCAGCAACTTGCGAGCATCAGATTTTATATCTGGACTTGGGATTAGGGAATATTACTATGTATTTTTGATTGATTATATAAGAGCAAACTGTAAATAATTATAATAAAATCTAAGATTCATTCAAGATTCATTCTAATAAATTTTTTGTTAATCACTACATAGTATAAAGCTAAGTCCTTTGACGATCAATCTAAATTCATGTACTTCATTTTTAACTTTTATTTTTGTATTTTTCTTAACAATTTTTTGTTAAAAAACAGTTTTGGTCGAAATGTCTAGAACACATGCGTGCATGTTTTGGAGGTTCCCAGTTATGTCGCCCTGTTGCATTAATCCAAATTTCACGAACGCTTGGATCCATCGGAAATCTATATAAATAAAAATATATGTGGTATATAATTAAAAACTCTAAATGTTTTTTTTTTGTCATTATTGTAGTGCTTCTTTGCAGAGTGATATGCCTATATGTTGCTATGCCTATTTCGACTCAAATCATCTTTATAAAAAAATATTTTGCCTTAATTTCTTGGGTAAATTGCCAAAACGAAACTGGTATCACCAAAAACCGTTTAACCCGATCAAATTCAAAATACTGCAAAATGACAACTATGTTTGACAAACGCTTTGCGAGTAAAACAGTTTACTATACTTTAAATTTAGCCGAGTAATCTCATAAAAACAATTCATGTTTTTAGTCTTATTTTACTATTTATAATCCATATAAATAGCGTTTCAATAAAGCAGGGCTCTCATTGCTCCTAAATTAGTCATAATCAAGTCACATTGTCGTAAAAGTATCGTACTTACGTATGAAAGGATATATTTTCATCTTTCCGTTCACTACGGCTTTTACAGCCTTTTACATAGCAAATCACCATGTTCTATGAAATTTTCTTCAATAATTCACTATGTAAATCAAGTTTTTTCACACTTAGCACTCGTAATCACCATATAAAAGCAAAAATATTTTTCACGCAACGGCCATGTTGGGCGCTACCGAGTAATGACCAACGAAACAAAAAGTGAAATTTAGACAAAGACAAAATCCGATTCCTGTCTCTTTCGCTCTTAGGTTTTCTTGATATAGTTGTCCCACTCGCTCATTACTTGTCAACTCCGTCTGATTGATGCTCGAGGGCTAAGTCACATCCCGCGTCTTTCCCTATGTTTGTATGCAATATGTATGTAAGCTTAGCTCTTTAAAACTTCACAATGGATTTTGGTGCAGTTTTTTCTAAAAGATAACAAAAAAGTATGGTTTATATGTGAAAAATATTTTTTATACTATGTAGTGATAAAATTTGATTTGGTTCCCATAGAAAATATAACAAAATTAAACTATGGTAAAATAAGCAAATTAATTATCCTGTTATAATATGAAAAGGATACATCCTTTGACAACACTGGACGTTGCGCTGAAGTCAAATCGGATACCAGTCAGCTCCTTGCCTATCTGGTACATTTCTCTGCAAAATACAACAGACAATAAAATTACCGAAAACAGATTATATAGAGATTATAAGAGAGGATGACGGTCACATATATATCATGCCTATCTGTGTGAAGTCGGGCCAGAGTGCTAGTGGAAACAAATTTCTGTAAAGAAAGTTAAATATATAAGTACATGAAGCATCTATACTCCTCTACTTAGCAGGAATTTGCATCATCATCATCATCAGCCCATTACCACCCACTGCTGAGCATAGGCCTCTCTTCTTTTACACCACTCATCCCAGTCCTGCGTAGATGGAATCCAGGTGCACCTTTAGGTTATTCTAAAGTCGTCATCTCACTGCACTGGTGAGCGACCTCTGTTTCTATGGCCTGTCATTTGGTTCATCTAAATAAATACTTACTTGGCAGTGTCAAGTCTCTTCTGGTCATTGTCTGAAATGGCTACTGGCATGGCGACAGCTCGCTCCAACTCAGCGCCGCGACGACACAGCTCTGATAGGTGCTCTGTTAGCTCTTTCTGAAACACAGTTATTAATACTTGTAGTAAGTAGTACTTAAAGTAAATAAATTTTAAGGTGGCCTGGCAACTACAAAACCTATGCCTTTGGTTTTCTAAAGGCGACATCTTTGTTTGGATACCAACAAATTGAGATATAAACCATCAGTCTATCTTTCATACTTTTTGAGTCTAACTATACAACAGTTTGTCTGGAAATAGGGGCCAAGTACTAACTACACATTAAGTACTTCTATATGCTATGCCTGAAACCTAATGACCCAAAAGGTTATTACATGCCAAGTTCTTAAGAATAATTTCTGCAATTGTACCTAACTTTCTATGTGTTTTTCACTAAATGTACATAGAGTAGTACTTATTAAATAATAAATTAAATAAATAAATTTTCCAGGACATTGCACACAGCGCCATCTAGCCCCACACTAAGCAAACGCTTGTGTCGTGGGTACTAGATAACGGATATAATACTTATATACTTTTCTTTTGTAAATACATACTTATTATACATACAAACGACCAGACTCAACACAAGTAATTATACATTTTTAAAGTACATAAATACTGGTGTCATGCGGGAATCGAACCCGCGACCTCTAGATTAGAAGGCAGAGCCACTACAACTAAGCTATCAGGCCAGTCATTACATATTAGAACTGTTGTAACAGATAACTGAGATTATGTTTATTTCATGAATTATCATTATGTTTATTTCATGAAGGAGAAAGTTTGTGAGTGTGAAAGTGTATGTGTATTTCAGTTATGAAACTAATTTGTGCTGGCGGTTGTATCCAATAACGTAAAATGCGTTGTACCAAACTTACATTCAGTTTTCGTTCCTGAGCTAATTTTGATTCCAGCTCTGTTTTCTTCTTACAAGCTTCTCGCTGCTCGTGTTCTCTCTTTACTTTATCTGTAAAATCGAAGTAGAAACTATGGTAATTCGTCAAAATCTAAGAAACCAGGCAAAATCTGTTGTGATCTGAGAAACTGTCATACCGTCAAGGCATTTGGTAAATTCCTCAATTTCACCCAACACATCTAAGAACCACGCAGGCTGTTTTGATTTCTCACACTTCTCAACCATTTTTCTTTTTTTGATATTTATATAAGTTTTTGTGATATTTCACAAATAAACAAAACGAAAATCTCAGAAATCCAACCCAAACCAAACGATGAAAATTCAAAATGTAAACAAATCTTGTAAACAAAAATCCACCAATCAACAAAGTGCACAGATAAAATATCACCACAGGCTAATAAAATTCCAGTGGTTCCCAAAGTACTTATTCGTAGACTCTGCTTAAAATAATCGACTAAAATAACATTGATCCTGAAAGTAGTGTATCCGAATGCGAAATAAAACAAAAACGACATCAGCGCCACGCATCGACCACCAAGCGTACTAATAAATGTAATCGCCATTTTTGTGATGGCGGCTGATATTTATAGATCGTAAAGGGTGTTGTTTTTCAATAAATAAATGCATTAAAATGGAGGAGACAAAAGTAATTTATTACATAGACGATGAGGAGACGCCGTATTTAGTGAAAATCCCCATATCGCCAGAGAAAGTGACGTTGTTGGACTTTAAAAATCAGCTGAACAGGCCAAATTACAAGTTCTTCTTCAAATCTATGGACGATGATTTTGGTGTGGTAAAAGAGGAGATAGTGGACGATAACGCGCATCTGCCTTGCTTTAACGGTCGTGTGGTATCTTGGTTGGTGTCGGCGGAGGGCTCGAATCCTTCGGACGGCGCTTCGCAGTGTACGGACAGCAACCCTGGTAAAGGCAAACAGGCGACCACCGGAGCACCCCCGGCGCCCCTCACCCGGGACACCTGCACCGACACAGACAGTACTATAAGCTCCCGGCCGGGTCACAGAGCCTCCTGCGACAAATACAAGTACAGAGGTCTCAGAATAAACGGACACTCGAAGTATGGAAACCAAGGCTTGGAATACGAGACAGCCTCAGTTCTGAGCTCGGATTTGGACTCGACGAGCCTCTTCGACAGTCAATCAGAGATCACCACCACCACCGGCAGACATACAAACGCGTCTGTAGACCGAGCATTGACAGAATGCAGCAGTGTATCCCATCTTCAAGTCAGCAACCGAAAAAGACCTCAAAGAAGACGCAAGCGACCGCAAGTCATGTCGCGAACGTCGTCCTATTCCTCAATAACAGACTCTACAATGTCCATGCACATTATAACAGTGACTCTGAACATGGATACAGTAAATTTCCTTGGTATTTCTATAGTGGGACAGTCAAATAAAGGTGGAGACGGGGGCATTTATGTGGGAAGTATCATGAAGGGTGGTGCTGTGGCCCTAGACGGCAGAATAGAGCCGGGAGACATGATATTACAGGTATGGAATGTTTGTTTATTTATTTCTAATAAAAACTAAGATAAATAACAACAAATAAGATAAATAATAACAGCAAGATGTGTAAGACTAAATATACTGATCAATTAAATCTGTAGGTACTCAACCTAATGCTGGTGGTTGCGGGTGTATAGGGGCATCACAATATTTTTTTAATATTGTGTGTGTTTCAATAAATATATTTATTTATTTCAACACTCAGGGTGGATTCTGATAGTCCTCATCTTGGTGGAGTTCCTTTAAAATTGAGCAAATATTTGACGATTTACTAAACTCTAAATTTTGATACCTACTAGTATTTGACACACTTCATTATTATGTGTGTCTGGACAATAAGCTTATATTGAAATTGAAAAAAAAATAAAAAATATTTTGTGGCAAGAAATTAAGTACGAACACAGTTATACCTATAAGGAAAGTAATCAGAAACACATTTTGCACATACTATGTATTGTTTTAATGTGTGTATCTATAAATTGAATATAAAGAAAAGCTTTGAGATACACCTCATTCTTTCTATAAGCTTGTTTTTTCAAATGTCTATGTGGATATAGCACTCAATTTACAGTTATGGCAAGTTTCATGACAATTATTCAAACTCCACTCAAGTAACTCATAATATATAACAATGAAGTGTTGAATTCACACCCATTATTGAGCATCAATAACATTAACATGTGTAACAAGATCTCTCACTTTGAGTCATATTTCCTAATGACTGAGGGTTGGGACTCACCTGCAGAATTAACTTGTTAGTGGAGTTCTCTTGGACATATACATTGTGGACAAACAGATATAATATAGATAGATAGTAAGCAGATATGTCTTTAAAAATACATCAATAAATCAGATTTTTCTTTGGAGATGATAATTTTATTTTATTATGTATCTCTGCTAACTACAGCTGTAGAAGATCCCTAAAATTGATTTTTTATTTATTTTTGCTGAAAACCATCAAATTGCCTGCAAAATTTTAGTACAACAAACCCAAACCAATTTCCAGAGTTTCCTTGGATTAAACTAATGGTTTGTTTAACAATCGACACTTTTGTGTGTATTACTAATAAAAAGTGGGGCTTCTGGCTATATTTTCTGCTTATGTTAAACTGAACAGTTCATTGGTTTCTTCTAGGCAAGTGTGCTAGATTGCAGACTGCAATGTTGCTTATGAAAATCTTGTGCACAGTAAAATTAAAAGAAAAACAATAGAACTTTTCACTGATGAGCAAAGAAAGTTTTACAATTTTTTTTGCATAAATGAGTCACTTTATGTTAGGTGAAAATAAATATGTTTGATAATACTAATTACTTAATCTGTTGATTGCATTATCTGCAAATTAGTAATCTTTATAAGTACTTTGGCTAGCTAGCACTAAGCCATGGTTTTACATGTTTCTTTCATTAACCAATATCTCAAAAAAAAAAAAGGATTTCAATTCAATCTGTTGTTTGTAATATCATGAAAACTGAGCTTCAAAACATTTGTGGGCAAATTTTGTGACTGGATTTTTGTGTGAATGTATGTTTCAAAGTCAAAGCATTTACCTATTTGCTGAGTAGGTACAGGGAAAGAAGATGGTACCATAATTAATATTTTTTCATGGATTTCTCGAAAACTGTACTTAAAATCAATCAAACAATCTTTTTGTACTACATTAGGTATATTTCAACCTAAGGATTAATGAAAGTTTCATCAAAATCAATTTAGTAGTTTTTGAGATATGGATATCTGTGCATTCCTTAGGCATGTACGGTATTCTTATCTAGATAAGTGTGTTACACTACACCCTAGGCTGCAGTACTGCTAACATCAGGCAGGCTGTAGTCAAATGTAAACCAATAAAACATAAAAAAAATATGTAAATTATACGGGCACTGAAAGACAAAAGGTATCTGTTTAAATTGTTACTTCATTTTATTTGATTTGTAGGTACTCATAGGCCCCTAGGGTGTTCTGACAACTCCTAACACCAGAGTAGGCCACTTTTATATGAAGCTACTTTTATTATAGAGTGGTTGTAATTTATTGTCATAAAACTTAAATTGATGGATAGCGACAGGCGCAATTGACCCTCAGCTTGAGTTTGTAATGAATGATGGATTAAGCTTATCTAACATTCCTACATAGCACATATGTATTTTGAGATATCATATTTAGACTAGTGCTGGTTGGGGCCAGAATATGACATGAAACAATAGCTTTTATTTATGCTTCTTTCCAACTTAATAATTTTTATATTGCTTCTTATTATAATAAGTAAATCTATCTTATTCATATTTAATTATTAAGTCTTTAAAATATTGAAGCTGTTTTAACTTTTGTGTTTGACGACATTTAAATTGAACTGTTAATTCACATTTATGTCAGCCCTATAACTTTTAATAGGTAATTCTTTTCACATATAGGTACATATATTTATAAGACACTAGTGAACTCCTGCAGCTTCACACATTATGAAATTATTTCAGGCTAAAAAGCACACTAGTAGTACAATCCTATACAGCTAAAATTTCAGTAGATTTATTTAAGTTGACACATTGTATGATTACATTACCTATTATGTTTGACATGATTTTAAGAACAAACATTTTTATTATTTTATTAATAATACAGATTGTAACTTCTAAAATTTGCGACTCTTTTTCTGCTGCACATCAACAACCTGCTTAAACCCGGTACCTTTGGGTATGCAGACGACAGCACAGTTGTCGAGAGTTATACATCTTCTGCACGAGCTAACGCGGCCGAAATCAAGACTCTCAGGGAAGCCATGGTCGAGCGCTTAAACCTTTCTCTTAGGGCAATCTCCGACTGGGGCGATGCCAATCTAGTAAGGTTTAATGCTGCAAAGACCCAGGCGTGTCTCTTTACCGCAAAAAATTTGTTGCCTGTAAAGTCGGTATACGGGCGAAAGTTTTACGTGACAACGACTTTGAGTGGTAAAATAATTTTAATGTGAATATTCATTCGTATAGTAGGAAGAAGGATGAAATAATAGTAACAATTTAAAACATTTATTTATACAAAGAATTATATTTAAAACATTAATTTATACAAAGAATCTCGCACTGAATTTCATATTATATTTATTATTCTGTCTCTCTCGCTCTTAGGCGGGCTAACTTGTGCTCGAGTGGAAGGGACGCGTGCCTTTCACTTTTTATGTCTGTCTCTCTCGCTCTTAGGCGGGCTAACCATGCCCGAGTGGAAGGGACGCGTGCCTCTCACTCGCTCTCATTGTGAGCGCATAACGTGAGCGGAGCGTAACGCAGTTTCTTGAAGTGTCACCCGGCAAACCAATTTATAAGACGTTGTCACGTCAAAAAGAGGCCATTTGATTTGGCTCCTTCTTTCCAAAGTGTATCTGTACCGATCACTGACCACCTCGACCTTCTCGGTGTGACGTTGTCTCCGACTCTCAATTTTGGCTCGTATATTGAGGCTAAGGCTCAGGTTGCAGCCAAAACCTGGGAATCCTTTCCAAGGTGCGAAAGTACTTCATGCCGGAACAGTTGCTTACATTGTATCAAGCACAAGTTCGGCCTTGCATGGAGTACTGTTCGCATCTCTGGGATGGTTCAGCCAAGTACCAGTTAGAGGCGTTAGAGACAATTGAGAAGCGAGCTAAGAAGATCATTGGGAACGGTGCTTTGTGCGAGGCGAGACTCCTGAGTCTCGAGCACCGTCGCAAAGTTTCCTGTCTATCGATCTTCTATCGATTACACTTTGGAGAGTGTGCAGCGGAATTGCACGATCTAATTCCGCCCGCCCCTTTTTACCACCGGACGAGCAGGGCTACAGCAGGTCGTCACCGGTTTATGGTGGAAGTTCCCAAGACTCGCACTAAGCGTTTTGCTTCCACTTTTATAGTGCGAACTGCTAAATTGTGGAACTCCCTGCCTGACTCCCTGTTCCCCGCGGAATATAACCTTGCGATCTTCAAAGCGAGAGTGAATCGGTTCTTACTGGGTAAGCACGTTCCATCCTAGACCGTAATGATTGCTTACCATCAGGCGAATTACGGTCAAGTGCAAACCCATTTCTTGTAAAAAAAAATTTATTAAAACTAAATGCTATAAATTCAATTTGACGAGATATTGTAATTTGTGTAGCATATTCTGTGATATTAGTACTTATACCTATACCTATGTATGTTACAACTTTACAGTATCAATAAAGATTCTTTATCTTATCTTTATCATCTACATACATCTACCACTATACCAAATTTCATTCAAATCGGTTTGGCTATTTTTATATATATTATATTATGGCAAACCTATTCAATTATAATACATCGTTCTAATTAACTTCCTTCTCGATTCCAGGTGAATGATGTAAACTTCGAGGACATGACCAACGATGAAGCGGTAAGGGTGCTCCGGGAGGTGGTCCAGAAGCCCGGCCCCATCAAGCTGGTGGCTGCCAAGTGCTGGGACCCCAACCCGAAGGGCTACTTTACCATACCGCGCACGGAGCCTGTCAGACCCATCGACCCTGGTATATAATACATAATTTCATTCATAAATATATATATTGCTTAATATACATATATATATTGCTACTTAGATAAAACTTAGCTCAATTTTTTTTTTATGTGATCAGTGTTTGCTGGAGTACATCTCTGACTTCTACATGTTGGTAGATTGACGAACATACCAAAAAAAAAAAACATTAAAATTCATTATCATTTCATTTAGTGCCGATGTTTCAATGGTCAGATAACATTTTATTCCATAGAATAAATGATTGATTTTCTAATTGGTAGTAATTGTACAAAATAACTGTCTAGACTAAACATGTGAATGTTTTATATAGTTGTTTCAGCTGCTTTCAAGTAGTTTTTGAACAGACAGATTTATATATAACGTGACAAGTGGAAAATTAGCCCTCAATAATATAAATCAATTTTAATAAATTTAGTTGTAATAACTGGCTAGCACTTACGTCAATAATTACAACTAATTATACTAACTAATTATTATTATTAGTTATTACAACTAAATTTAATGATGCCTTACGGTAACTATAATACAATTTTAATAAAGTGAGATTTCGCTAACCACAGCGACTTACGACTAATAAGCATTTTCCAGGTGCATGGGTGGCGCACACGCAAGCCCTCCGCGAGGCCTACCCTCCTCCTCCTCCGTCACTCTCCGCCCTCCCCGTCTCCTCCGTCTCGGAGCGGGGTGCTTCGGAGGCAAGCACGCTGCCGGCTGGTGGTGAACCTCAGCTCTCTGTTAACATGGACATGGCGCTGGTAGTCAGAGCTATGTTGCGTCCCGACTCTGGTAAGAATCTTGCTCAATTATTTATTAATGTGTTTTGTTTAAAAAAATTGGATTATAAAAAACACAATCTAAGTAAAAAAACGACTATATCATTCTGATAGAAAGCAATACATACATTTTGATAAGTCACTGGTGTATATAGTGTAGAAATTAGAGCCTAGAGTACCACCCTGATGTTATTCCACTGACTGATTCTCGTTTTATTTTATTTACTTATATAACAATAAAATCGCAACCCAGATCGCTTAGTTACGTCAAATTAATAAAATCTAATGATGATATGTATCTGCCCAAGAAAACTCCCCTAACAAACGAATTCTGCTCAGTCAAGAGAGAATACCACTAAAAGACAGTGAACATATTAATATATCATGTAATATCTTCCAGGTCTCGAGATCCGCGACCGCATGTGGCTGAAGATCACGATCCCGCACGCGTTCATCGGCGCCGACGTAGTGGAGTGGATACTGCAGCACGTGGCCGGCATCTGTGACCGGCGGGACGCGAGGAAGTACGCCTCGCACATGCTAAAGGTGGGCTGCTAGAGTTGATAGAAGTTGATTATGAGATACTATAGTTGATCATGAAATACTATAGTTGATCATGAGATATCAAAGTCGATCATGAGATACTAAGTCGATAGCGACATGTTTTTTTGAGTTGTTTTTTGTTGTTCTTCCTGCAAACCTGCAATCGACCGTGTGTGCCTTTTTCATGTATGTATATGTTTATAATTATGTGTGCGTTTGTATTCCAGGCGGGCTTCATCCGGCACACAGTGAACAAGATCACGTTCTCGGAGCAGTGCTACTACGTGGCGGGCGAGCTGTGCGCCGAGCTCGCCTCCCTGCGCCTGCGCAGCACCGACACCTCCAGCCTGCACAGCGACGCGCTGCCGCCGCTACCCAAGTACGTTTTACGTTACATGTGGCGTACGGGGAACGAGATTACTACAAAATTAAAAAATATTTTTAACCAGCCCCAACGGAAGACCAGCGCTGATTGCTTCCAGTAATTAGCATTATGCTGAATTGGGGCAGACTTATTTATCTATTCATTGTATTTATGTGTGTGTGTGTATATTTGGTAAACCTGTCTCAATAACTGTGTTTCTATTCTATATTTGTATATTAATCCGCCCCTCTCCGCTCCGCAGCGTGGTGGGCGCCAACTACATGCCGTACGCCGGCTCGTACGGCTACCAGCCCATACCCTTCAAGTACGCCTCCTGCCTCAACACGGAGCACACTGTGTACGGGTGAGAGTCGCATGTGTTTATATATGTACATAATATATAGCTTTTATAATATTAGTGTAATCTTCATTCAAATTTTATTGACGACATGCTATATTGAGGTTAATTAAAGCCAACGCCATCTCAGCAACCTAAGTCAATAAAAGCCTGCATCTGGAAAATCGGTCTTAATTAACTGTACCTGCAAATAATTAATAATTATTATACTTTTCTATATTATAACTATTATATAATTTGACTTGTAATGTGTAGGTACCCATGTATTACCAATGAATGGTTTATCTTGTTTATTTTGATACCATAGACGTAGCCAAAAAAAATATTCCGCAAAAATGGTCGCAGCTGCTGTGGTTCAGTTGGAGGCCTGGGTTTTCCCTTTAGCGACTGACTATGAGTAAGCATCGAGTGGTGTATGTGAGAGTTATGAAATGTGGAAGCATTCTCGACACGATGTTAGTGAAGTGTTACAATTCCGTAGTATCAATTATTCAGGGATGACACCTGTCAAAATTATCATACGGTAATAGACAAAACTTCTAAATAATCTATATATATAAAAATGAATTGCTGTTCGTTAGTCTCACTAAATCTCGAGAACGGCTGAACGGATTTATCTTATCTTAGTTTTGAAATGTTCGTGGAGGTCTAGGGAAGGTTTAAAAGGAAAAAAAAAATGAAATTAATTTATACAAAAGTTTAGGTTTAAAAATTTATCGATTGAGGCAGTACGAAGTCTGCCGGGACAGCTAGTATGTTATATTTTATATATTGTGCTTAGTATTTAGTTTTTGATATTACAAACGTTGAGTATTTTTGTAAACATGTACTTAATATAAGTATATATGTGTATAGTGTATTAGATTATTAGTTTTTAACCGACTTCCAAAAAAGGAGGTTATCAGGTCTTCTGAAAGTTTTTTTTTATTATTATGTACATGTTAGGTTTACATCTAGAAAAAAATGTACATTTATTAGTTTATTCATAGTAGTTTTTTCTTATGTTAGTTTAAGTATATTTTCAGTTGCGTTAACTTTTACGAGTAAATAAGTAAAAAATATGACAAGTCATCAATTATAATTGTCATCGTTTGATTTCTAGTTACAACCGCGAGGAGTCGGTGCTGTCCGGCAGCGGTGGCAGCGGGGGCTCCGGCGCGGGCTCGGAGCGCGGCAAGGAGGCGCCGCACGAGCGCAAGTCCACCTCCTCGGGCTCCGGCGCCTCGCTCGCCGAGCCCGCCAGCCCGCGCCCCGTGCTCTTCCTATAGTGCAGGTAACGGGGGGCGGAGCGCCCGGAGGCGTAACACAGATAAACATATTTAATCATCATTTGTCAGAATTATATGTCACATTACAAAATCAATCTACAATTTGCTTTTATTACAACAAATAAAAACAACATTAAAATCTATAAAAATTAGTTGAATAATCACTCAATAATAAATACATACAGTACAGTAAAAATAATAACAGTAAGTAACATTGAATATGGATATATTTGTACACATTGGGCGGGTATTGAATTTGCAGCCCGATTTCAACTCAGCCCTATACAAATGATTTATTATTCAAATTGTGTAGAGTTCGGTCGCTCAGCGGTAAAGGAAAACATCGTGAGGGAATCGACCGACCAAGATGTAGGTACTTGCCCAAAAGAACGCCCCACTGAATTCATTCTGTGTATAGTACACCAACTATTGTATAGTCCTAAGCCCTATTTCTTAGTACAACTTCAAATGTTCACTATTACTATACCTGCATCTTTGTAAATACGTCAAAAACAAACGTTATTATTATTATTATTTGCAGGACGGAGCTGTAAGGGCCCCCCAAGCGGCGCCGGGTCGCCACACACTGCCAAATACAGTAGGACTTTAATAACTATAAGTGTCATCTATATTACTCATAGTGATCCTAATATAATATACTACATATAATACAGGGTTACTGGTGATTCATGCAACTATTCAGTTTTTTTTACACAGTAAAACATTCATCTATCATCATCATCATCCACAGCCCTTGGGATCCCACTGCTGGATATAGGCCTCCCTTTGTATGTGCCATCTGCGTCGATCTTGTGCAGACCTTATCCAGGTTGGACCCTCGTCTTTGACGACATGTATCTATTCATATAATAAATCTGAAGAGGGTCAGAAATCTGTACATTGAATATAATAGAAAAAGAAAACGTTTAGGCATACTTTAAATCGATAATATAACATTTTTCAGCAGGTTATACTTTTTGACTGTTTATTTAAACGCTCATACCGCAAAAACGGCTGAACGGATCAACATGATTTTTGGTATGTAGGTAGTATGAGGTCTTAGGAGTGTCATAGGTTTTGTTATCTCAAAATAATGCGAGCGAAGCCGCGGGCGTCCACTAGTAAACAAAAAAGGTAAATCAATAAAAAAAATATATTTATATTATTAGTTACCAGCAACTCTGTTTATATATATGTATAAATAAGATATATGAAAACAGTGTCATAGATATAAAAAGTATATAATATTCGTTTATTACTATTATTATTTCTTTGCGGAATATTTTTTTTTAAGATTTCACAGACAAAAAAGTAACAATATTCAGTTGAATTGAAAATGCTTGGAATTGGATGATTTAGCCGATTCGAAAAAAAGGGGATATTGTTGGTGATACAATAAATACGATAGTATGTGTTTGAAAGTTTTAAAATGCTACATATCCATAACCTATATAAATATCTGCTTTATGTATTACTATTTAATTTTGGATTTGTGGAAAAAATTACATACTGTATTTTATATTTATTTATCAATTCCCAATTTTAATGTTTATTGAATTACATATATACCTATATGTTATAATTTTGCCATATTTTTGTTTGTAATTTTCCAAAAAAGGAGTATTACAGGTGGTGTAAATAAATGAATATATAATAAAGATATTATATATTACCTACATAGGTGATTCGTCTTATTTATAAAAAAAATATCAATGATCAAATAATTACTTTTCTATTACTGATAGTTTTTGACTGTCCTGCTAGCTTAGTTGGTAGTGGCTCTGCGTTCTAATCTAGGGGTTGCGGGTTCGATTCCCGCATGACACAATCAATCATGAATATTAAAATTTTTAATTATTTGTGTTGAGTCTGGTCTTTTCTATGTATAATAAGTATGTATTTACGAAAGAAAAGTATTTACATTATGTATATATCCGTTATCTAGTACCCACGATACAAGTGTAAGCTTAGTATGGGGCTAGATGGCGCTGTGTGATATGTCCTGAAACATTTTTATAGCAGTTGTTAAGCCATGTCAAAAGCCCCCATAGCGGTTTAAAAACTCTGACACTAGAGTTGGCCACTCCCATACGAACTTTTTTACTAAAATTTTTGACAAAATCTGAAGAAGATAAAACTCTAACTTAGGAATTTTTGATCGATGGTATTTTTTTGATGTAAGGCGGTAAATATATATTAATTGTAATCTTTAGAAATAGATTATGGCGCTATGTTTTTTTTTTATTAAAATACTTTTTTTTATTTTTGTGCCATTATTCATGAAAATTATACATGTTAAAATGTTAGTTTTGTAAAATATAATTTATGTTTATGATATTTGATTCAGAATTATCGAAAAAGAGGTTTCATTATCAAAATGAATGATCGAAAAAGATTTTTTTTTATGTTCTAAAGATTAGTAACAAAAATATTTTTCAGAAAAGATAGCAAAATTGTACAATCTATCAAAAGTCAATAATTATTTGCAAAGAGCAATTTTCCATACCAAGTTCATTTTATTAGCTTTTGTTGCTAATAGATGGAGCTTTTAGCCAACCTCAATGTAGAATGCCATATACATAAAGAACTTTAGTAATATTATCACAAATAAAATATGAAGAATGTTACTTTTGCTATGATTTACATATTGACGTGTTCGTAAAAGTAAAATTTTATATATATATGGATTGGCTTTGCGGCGGTAAGCGCCATCTAGTGAGCATTTTGTACTAAAATCTAATTTTCCTTTTTTTTCGTATACAGTGCATTTGAACAAAGATTCTTGTAGTATTATAGTTTTTTTATAAATTGTACGATATATTATGTATTTTTACTATTATGTATAAAAAACGCCAACTAGTAATAAAATTCCGCCATATTATTGCGAACAAGTCTCTGTATGATATAGGTTAGATTTTAATTGTAAATACATATTTAAAATGATTTTGATATTTTAAAATTATCATAGAAATACTAGGTAGCCTGTTATAGCGCGTAGCTCAGCTAGCGGAGACAATCGCATGCGATTACCAATGTTAAGCAACGGTCGACGCGGTCAGTACGCGGATGGGTGACCGAGAAGTGGCATTCCATTTTGGGCGCTTCCGTGGGTCGGATGACACGTTAAATTGTAGGTCCCGGCTGTTTGTCTAGTACGGCAGTCGTTTAGCCACTTCAGAGGCCCTTAGGGCGGCTTGATAATGTTTTGACACCAGAGTTGGCCACTCTCGTTCGATAAGAAGAAGTTACTAGGTACCTTCTAGGCAAGCGTGTTACATTACACCTACAAATGACTATGATAATTGATAATTTTAAAATATCATAAGCATTTTAATTTTATAATACCTAAGTAGGGAAGCGCTTATATATAAAATATATATAAGCGCCTATTATACCTATTTATGTAATTTTGAAATAAAATAAGATGTTAGCGATTTGTATGACATTATTAAAATAAAAATATGTACGTAAAAATCGTAGAAAAAACTGAATGTTCTCTTTTTCGGATTACAGTAAAAACTTTATAAAAGAAAATCGTAATTATTATATAAAATGTTCATTTCCATACAAATTACGTGTATTATGTATGTATATATGCTATTTCCATGTACTTTGTTTACTTTTCAACTATCAGGTCTCAATTTATCGTCTTCTAATATATCCGTTACCTAGTACCCATGATACAAGCGTTAGCTTAGTGTGGGGCTAGATGGCGCTGTGTTATATGTCCTGTTTTTTTTTTTCTCTTTTTTTTGTACTTATGGTATTTTTATTCTATTCCCTTTTTTTCTTGCATTTGACTCTTATTTTAACCGATTTGATAAAATATTGCAATTTTTTTCGTTTCCTTTTTTCACTTGCTGTTTATTTTGACCAATTAGAGCGCGAAGTTTTTTTTTAATAATTTGAATAATTTATAATGCCATTGTATTTTAACTGTTTTGGCCAAAAAACGCATAAACGTATTTAGGGCACATAAAAAAAAATTGTATACGTAGAGATTGTCTATTAAATTGATAATTAATTTGTATGAAATGAGGGTAAACGTGTAAAATAAATGTAATTTATTGAATTGACTTCTATAAAGTTAGGAATTTAGATTAAACTACATGTTTAGAATTATCTTTTTTTTTATTAAATTTACATACTTATAACTTTTTACAGTGAAAATATTCCGGCTTTATTTTTGACTTTTTTATACTGTTTACTGTAAAGCTGTTTTGTGACATATTATATTAGTATATTTTAAACATGTCAAACATATTGTAGTCATATTTCTATGTTCTTATCTTATTTTGAACATAATAGAGAATATGACATATAAAGTCATACGTCATACGCATAACGTAATTTAATTTTTAGATACATATCATTAAAGTGCTAAATGCCATTTGTTTTGCTAAAACGTAACATATACATTGCATTATGTATTTATCATTGTAAATTGACTGATTATTTACTGATTAAATAAAATGACATTATTTATTTATTATCATACTATTCTCATGGAAACTATCTTATATCTTACAAGAAAGGATACTGATAAATCAAAGAAACTCAAAAAAACATCATTGGATTTATGACTATATTTTGTTAGTTCCTTTATTGGCGAATTCTTTTTTTTTATTATAAGCTCTATAAAGTTCAGAAAGACATTTATAAAAATATTAAATCCGTTATAGTACACACGACATAAGCGTTTGCTTAGTGTGGGACTAGATGGCGCTGTGTGCAATGTTCCAAAATATTTTAAGAAACCTATGTATTTACTGGTTTTGCATTGATAGACACGGTAAATAAATGAATATATCGAGACACTTCAAACAGCGCCATCTAGCCCCATACTAAGTAAACGCTTGTGTTATCAGTGCAAGATAATGGACATACATTTATTTCTTAAATTGTTGAAAATAATTGAGCTGACAAACGAAGTTTTGAATTTCAAAACAGAGTTACTGTGGCTGAAAGAAACAAGCCTGAAACTTACCATTAAGCACGCGTCTTGCTTCTTTATTATTTGATATCATACAAATTTTGTAACCCAATACATGTTCACGAAATAACTATTATGTTGTTAAAATTATTGTAAAATATTATTTAATTTTAATTTATTATAAATCTAAATACTCAATGTGTAACCACAAATCGTCTTATATAGCATTTAATTTACATTTTCGTGTTTGAAATGTTTTTTTATTGTTATATGTATCAAAAGAATGGGTTTGCACTTCACCGTAGTTTGCCATTTTATGTATAATTATGTATTTTTTTTAATTAGCAAAAAAAATCATTTCAAACACGAAAACAGTGTTGTGATAGGCGCAGCTTCAAAGTTATATTTTATAAGTGACTATTTTGTATTTACTTAGATTTTTGTACAATATCGTGTATGTAGTTATATTTTAATATGATTGACGCTAAGCAATGTTTATAACGTGTAATTTTTAATAAATCTAGCATTTTGTAATTAATTTCTTGTTTCTTTTTAAATGTAAATATCAATCACTAGTAAGAGAGTCCTAACTGTTCTAAGCATGCACACTTTTCTAATTGTAAAAAAAACTCTCTTGAGTCGTATTTCCTCATGACTGAGGGTCGTGACTCCCCCACAGAATTAATTCGTTGGAGGATTTCTCTTGTGCAGATACATCGTGGTGGGCGCCCAGGTCCTTCCACGGAAGACACATGTCCTCGGATGTTGTGGTCTTCAAACATGTTGGTTTTCTCACGATGTTTTCCTTCACCGTTAAGCGAGCGCAAATCCTAAGAACAAACGCTTTCGCTTACATATAACAGTATATCTAAAGCACAGTCTAAAGGCAGCTTTATTTAAATATATTTGTGTGCACAATAAAGATAATATTTACATCTGTATCTCTTTCATCATCATGTCAGCCCGTGTCCACCCACTGCTGAGTATAGGCCTCCTCTTCAACGTGCCACATAGTACGGTCTCCAGCCTGTCTGATCCATCTCCTACCTACTTGTTTAGAAATGTCATCCGACCATCGGGCTGGTGGTCTGCGTCTAATCCCTAATGTATCCCTTTGGGCCTATGATAATCTATCTTCAAAGCGAGAATGAACCGGTTCTCATTGGGCGTTGTTAGGGCGGGTAAGCACGCTCCATTTTATTCCATAGCTTTTGCTTACTATCAGGCATATTACAGTGACCAATGCAATCCAATTTTAGTAAAAAAAAACCATAGAGCATAAGGAAAACTGTGGATAAATAAAAAAATACAGAAAAGTATGTAGATAAAATATATTTGATTTAATATAAAATAATCATCATTACATTTATTTATAGGAATACAAGCAGTAGGAAAAATAAACATATTTTAGGATTAACTATACTTAGGTATAGAGGTACTTAGAACTAACGCTTATTCTCAGATAAATATAATACTTGTTGATGATTCGACCTTTTTATGTAAAAAAAACTATTATGACTACCGTTAGTCGGATAAAAAAAAAACATGATAAAGCATATTTTTCGGACAGATCTTGCAACTTCAATATACCTATAGTTTGGTCGCGATCACCGGATAATTTTGTTTGATAATTGTTTTAATGTGCCCATTTCTGTTGTTCCGTTAGAAAGAGACCAAAATAATTATTTATATGTATACTAGCGGACCCGACAGACTTCGTCCTATCTGTTGACTCTTTTACTCTTTAGTTAGTTAGAAAACATTTGTATGGGAAAAAGACAAGGGCGGTTTTTAGAGATTTTCCAGCATTTTTTCGAATTTTTCTCGCCGTAAAAACCATCCTTGAACTTCAACGAATATAAAAAAAAAAAGATTTGGCCAAATCGGTCCAGGCGTTGTTGAGTTATGCGTTTACCAACACATTTTGCGATTCATTTTTATATTTAAGAAGATTATCCTATTTTTTCTGCAGCCGGGCATATTTCTTTTTATTACAAAGGGAAAGATTATATGAGACGTGCAAATCTTTATGTCGATTGTCAGTTATATCTATCACGTTTACATACTCGTTAGAATTACATTTATTATTATTTATATGAAATTAATTATTTTGTGAATTTCAGAAACAGGCCTGGCTCTGTGCTTATTACATTAAATCACAGAAAAAAAATCAATTTAGATACTTATTTCTGTCAATTAAATAAAACGAAAAAATCTCTAAAAAATTGCACTCAACACATAGTAAAGCTTAAGTAAGAAAATACTTAAATCTAAAATAGAAATAGTAATACATTTCTTTCCAATAATATTTGTTTTTAAATGCGAAAATAATGTCCATTAAAATAATATATCTTAGCAAATACACCTACAAAACCTAGTCGACCAGTTTTTGACACAGCATCAGAGTTGCAGATAAAGCCCTTATTACAAAACCACATTTTGTAATAAGGGCTTTATTACAAAACGTGGTTTAACTATTAGTCCAGAACTTAGAAAATATGCAGCGCGTTTCGTTGTTTGTAATTTGTCTGTCTACTATCATTATAATCAAACTGTCATAATGTTACTAATGATAAATCAACGTCCCAATTTGAAGTTGACATTTGATTGTTTGTGTGTGATGTTTGAACAACAAGAACCGACTTTTTATTTCCAAAGTCCTAAACTAATATTTAAACCGCGTTTTGTAATACCTACGACATTAAAAACAATAGTTAATACATATATACGTTGAGTATTGAACTGCGTAATGTTCTTTGACTCTCCACTTTCGCTTTCAACACGCAAACGTGTTTCACAATGTCTGTCAAGTAAAAAGGCACATCTTATATTTATTACGAGCCACTCATAAAAATCATCATCAAATTTAAATCAATGAGTTATACGTTATACACAGCAGGGTGGCCATAACCAGCTTTACATTTATCTCTTTTCAGCTTGTATAAAAAGTAATTAAAAATAGAGTCACATGTTGTATTTAGCCTCGTCTTCAAATGTTTAAATGGTACCACCGCCGGGTTTCTGTAGAAATCGACGCCAAAGTGAAGAACGCAGGTACGCATTAGTTTATCTTTGATTTAAATACAAATATTTGTCTATTTTAACCGACCGACAACAAATATTACAGATTTCAATAAGAATACTTATAGAGTCATAAGTTTCAATAATTTGATATATTCTTTACTCCCAACTCTGACTTTTTAAGTCGCAGAAGTGAAAATAAAATTATTTATAAGCTTTCTAGTGACTCTTAAAGTCGGTTTTTGTTTTTTAGCTTAATATATTTTATTCAATCTATAATATATTTTAGTTTTTAATTTATTATTTTCCTATGTGTTAAGTTATTTCTGATAAAATGATATTGCATCAAACAAAAAGAAAAAAAAAATTCTGTGTTTTATATATGTGTTTACAAGACTTAACTTACCTATGTACGAGTATATAACATAATTGCAAATTCGTCATTTCGAGCCCAAAACATACTTTTTACGGACAGACATTGTATTATCTGTTACTTAGTTTGTGTCAAAAACCGGTCAAGTACATGAAGCTATTGACTAAACTTGACTAAAGAATACTTATTCTTAACTTTAACATACATATACAGGGTTACAGGGCAAATGAGTATTTTTTTATATAAAAAAACAGGTATAAGTATAACAAAATCAAAATGTATACAAAATATGGCCAACTCTGGTGTCGAGAGTTTATCAAGCCGCCCTAAGGGCCTCTGACATGTCTTATCGACTGCCGTACTAGACGATCAACCGGGACCTACAATTTAAGGCGGCGCTACTTGTTAAGTATTTGATTAATTTATTTGTATTTTTCTAACACGTTTTTTTGTTTTACAATATATTTAAATCATTCAAAGTTTATCCAAAAACGACCACTTTAAGTTTTAAAGATTCCACTTAGTGTCAAACGTTAAACTTTGAAAAAATAAATACATGTTAGTATTTCATTGCATAATAAAAAACTTTACTGCAATGCAATCTAAAACGAGTTATTTTTTTTTACTGATTATACCTGTAACCCTTAAAATCTCGAGTCACAATAGAAACATAATAGATAAAATAGTAAAATACAAAATAATGATTACATTTGCTTGAAATTCGATAATATATGCTATGTGTTATGTCTAGATTATAAAAAAATATATATTTAGAAAATAACGGATTGTCGTGTTACTGGGGATTACTATAATTCGAACACTGTAAGAATGCGTTTGACAGTTGCAATAATAAAAAATATGTATTAACACATTACAACGCACCTATTTTCAATGACAATAAATGTTAATGGAAATCAAGTTTATACATGCGTACTACATACTTTTCAGTTTTTTATTTATATATATTTATTCATACTTGCTTAAGTACATACAATTTTCCAAAAAAAGAACTTAATTAATTTTAATTCTTGCCTGCGCCTGTACTAGGATATAAATGACTTTTTTTTAACACGGAATAAGCTTACGTTTGACTACAGCCTGCTTGAAGTTAAGCGCTTCTTAACTGAAGTAGTTATAAGATGTATCACGCTTGCTTAGAAGAAACATATTTTATCTGGATTTTCAGGATTTTTTTCATATTAACTTTCAGGTAATAGTCAGTCAGGAGACCTGACTGACTGGGTGTTAATATCTAACATCGTACAGAAGTATTTATGCAACTGTGAAACGCATTTTCTAATAAGCGATTTCCCAGTACCTCCTCATGATTAAGAGGGGCCGAAATCTTGCGCGTTTGGGTGGCGCCATCTCTTAGCAATTTTTGTTACTTAAATTACTGGAAAATCGCTCATCGATCAGGCTATAGTTACCAGTAACTCTGTATTAAACTTATGTGTAGCGTTCCGCGTTCGTTTTCAACCTGAAAAAAAGAAAAGATACATATTAATTAACAAGTAGGTAATTAAGTAGTCGTGGTTATGGAAATTTGAGAATTATTATTATTACAACTGTCAAGGATTGGATGGGTGTCCAAAAAGTATTGTTCCATTTATGGGTCTCGGGTTCGATTCCCGCACCACACAAATAATTATCCATTGTGTGTCGCTGTGTCTAATGTCCCGGATTCGTCACACGATCGGATGAGTTCCATATATTATTTGGGCGCTTCCGTGGGTCGGACACGTTAAATCTTAATACCCGACTTTTTGTTACAGTGCAGCGGTGGTTAAGCTTTGCCAGAGGCCCTAAGAGCTGTTTTCAAACTCAGGACACTAAAGTTAGCCGCTCTTTTTACCTTCTTCTTGATGGCAAACTGTGGTGTCGAGTGTCGAGAGTTTATTAAGCCGCTTTAAAGGCCTCTGACATGACTTTACCACCGCCGTACTATGACAAAAATGGTTATATGTATTTGATCGAAGCATAGAATATTCAATAGAGTTCTACACTTAATTCCTAAGTTTTTACAACAATATATTAATTATTTTTAATCGCTCTTTTCGGCGAATCCGTGATAAGATAATAATCGCCACAATACAGGGCAATTCAATTAATAGTATTACGATAACAACACAAATATATTAAAACTAATGTAGTTTTTATTTTAATCTGATGTCAAATAGTTTTAGATATGAGAAAATTGAACAGGCTACTTTCCGTGGCCATACAATGCGAAGATATATCAAAAAGTAATAAACCGATTTTGATGAAACTTGATCCATACAACATCCCTAATTTTATTTGTATAAAAAAGAACATATCAATATAAATTTTGGTTTCATACAAGACATAATCTATGTAGGTACAGTTTGATTACAAAAAGGAAAGTATATACATAGGTATTATATCCGTTATCTAGTACCCACGACACAAGCGTTTGCTTAGTGTGGGGCTAGATGGCGCTGTGTGCAATGTCCCGGAATATTTTTTATTTATTTATTGAGGATTTGATCAAACTCTGACAATATCATATATGTATGTACACACATATATTATGTCGAACTGATAACCTCTTTTTTTGAAAGCGGTTAGACGAAAATGCGTAAGAACTATATTTAATTTAATACGTTGTTTAAATATAAATACCTACATTAATACACTTATGATATCGATATAACGGTTTCCTGTCGGCATAATTTACGCAATCATAATATAATGATGTAAAAGCGGAATAGTTAATTAATGTAAAAAGCCAAAGTGTGTTTGTCGGTCTGCTTGTAACTCATTGAAACCGCAGCCCGCAACGGAGCGACGGATCTTTGTGATTATTGGCACGGTGATGGTATAGGGTTCAGAGAGTGCCATAGACTATTTTTTCCGAAACAACGCGAGTGAATCCAAGGGCATCTACTCGTTATAACTACAGTTTAAATTATCACCCACATAAGTGTTCTATATGTATTTACAAAATGAAGGTTATGTTAGTTTATTTACAAACTTGTAAAGTGAAAAAAAAAGTGTTTGTAATATGAGTTTCACTATCTAATAAAAAGTCACAGAAGGAAACATTGTCCCGCAACACAAGCCCATCTATGGGACTTAGCGCGGGACAATGGAATACCAACTTGTACTGCTACATGTAACATTTAAACTCCTGTACATTACCTAATCTAAGTACTGTGTTTATTTTGGCATCATATAAGAATTTGATTATTTGAATGGAATGCCACTGTTTTGTCACCCATCCAAACACCGACCGCGTCGACCGTTGCTTAACATTGGTGATTGTGAATACCTCCGCTAGCTGAGCTACGTACGGGCGCTTCTAATAATTGAGTATCTCACGAATCCTTTTAATTATGACGCACATTGAAAAGGCTGAGTCAACGCATTAAATACTAGGTTATACAAAACAGTAAAAACTAAAATAATTACCAAAAACAGTCTGTCAGTTGTTAAGGCGAGTCACCAGTGAAAAAGCGGAAAAAACGTTTTACTATATCAAATTTTTTAGGTATTTACTCCTAAATATCGGTCTTGCAAAAAATATACGATATTCTTAAGGATATTGTCTGAGGAATGTGCTAATTTGTTACACGATAGGGTATACTTTACTCGATCATAAAAAATTCCAAAGACAGCTTAATGTAAAAGTCTAAATCGAATATCTTATTAATAAAATTTCTGACTTTACACATCATTTTTATATAGAAATGTTTCTCTTTAAATACTACAGAGAACCTGCTAAAATTTGGGTTTCAACTAAAGTCCTATAATTTTGAGTTAATTATTAATCCCAAAACTTGAATATTTCCCAAGCAGTTTGACAAGACGCCGCACCGCCCGCTACCCCGGCAGTCGCAATCGGGCGCTTGCCAACGTTAGACCTGTGCCAAATTTTCTCCGCCCGTTCTTACATTCTTGCCACAGTGTAAAAATTGAAAATGGCTAATAAAAAAAATAAAGTTAGGAAGAAATCAGTGTTAATATCTAAAAGAAGGAAAGGGAAAGAGAACTATAAGAAACGGTATGTAAATTACTCCCTTTTATAGTAAAATAATGAAGTTTACTCTTTTTTTTAAAGTAAAATTACTAAGCACGCAACAATATTTCTAAAAGTGGCCCAATTTTTTTATTCTTTATGTTTCTCCTCAGGTATATGAGAATTTTCTATAATTTTAGTTGATTTCGTAAATTTTCGTCATTACTTGCCACAGACTAAATTATATCAGTATGACCAAAAGTATGTACCTATGTACGAGTACTCTATAATTAATTAATTTAGGTCGAAAAAGCAGTCTCGAGTATCTAATACTACCAGTCCATTAGTAGAATTGCAACCTGTGAATTTCAATACTTCAACGACAGATGGGTAAGTGGATCATGTACTAAACAATAATACCATAAAATAGGCCGATCTATCTATTTTTTATGTTATTTACTATTGACTATAAACTCTACAGCTGATAAAGAATGACTTGCAGAATGTGATGATAAATTATCTCAAAATAATATCAATAATGAGTGAGTATAATATTATAACATCATTAGTTTGTCACATAATACACAAAACAGAACCAAGCTGAATTTATACAATCATAAACGTAATAATTATGGTAATTTATATTTGTTGTTATTTGTTGTTACGACTGTATGTGTTCGAAATAAATAAAATAATTGCGGCAACAGAAATACATCTTCTAAAAAAAAACTGTCTAGCTATCACGGTTTATAAGATACAGCCTGGTGACAAACGGACGGACAGACAGACAGACAGACACGGAACCCTAAAAACAGATCCAAGCAGAATATCCAAACAGAATGTATACGATAATAAACGTAATAAATGTGGTGATATTTTTTTTTTGCATGTTATCTAAGCAGCGAATATACAAAGTCACGGCAATTTTATTAATATAACCTATGTATTTTTTTTCAAACAACAAACATGACTTTGTTTTATATTTATAGATATAAAGTAATAAATTATTACTTAGCTTATTTAAAACTGACAAAAATAACATTTTACATTAATAGAAGTTGATCATAGTATAACAGCTGAAATATTTATACTGTGGCGTAGTGCTAACGTTACGAGAAATGGACAGCGCGCGAAGTAAGACGCGCGGGCGGCCCCCCACACCTCACCTCCTAAAATCGTAGTTCGCGCGAAAATGCCTCGCCTTAAGCCATGTCGGAGACGCTTAGGGTGATTTGAAAACTCTGAGACCAGAATTGGCCACTCTCATTCGATAAGAAGAAGAAGAAGATGTCCAACTGTTGAAAAAAGTTACCAACTCCAACGGAAGACCAGCGCTGTTTGCTACGCAGCCAGCATTATGCTGAGGTGGGGTTTTATTGTGACTAATATGTCGAGAGTTTATCAAGCCACCCTAAGGGCCTCTGACATGGCTTAAGTTACAGTTGGACATTGACGATGATGTAAGGAAGGCTATGGATGATGATGATGAAGCTATAGATAGCTATGAGTAACCCTGTAGAGGTGTAGGAAAAGTGTTAAGGCCATGGCTCATCGTCTATTCAAGGTCTCACGAATGTAAAGGGACCTTCACCAATTATTGTTTTTTATAATATTTTCCTGCAGTTTTGATGCAATCAATTAAACCATTATATACAGAGTTAAAGCGAGTGTGTCTCAGCGGTTCCAGTGTCTTCTTTCATCCAGACCCTGGTTCGAATCCGGCCCTACACCAATAACTTGTATTTTGCAAGTTAAGAGTGGATTTGCACTCGCTAAGCGGTGAAGGAAAACATCGTGCGGAAACCGACATGTTTAAGAACCACAATATCCGAGGACATTGTGTCTTCCGTGGAAGGACCTGGGCGCCCACCACGATGTACCTGCACAAGAGAACTCCCCTAACGAATTAATTCCGCGGGGGAATCACGACCCTTAGTCATAAGAAAATACGGAATATATTCCGCGGGGAATCACGACCCTAAGTCATGAGAAAATACGACTCAAAAAGAAAGATACAAAGTTACCTGAAAAAACTAGCAGAATAACATAGCAATACAGTGTTGCTGGTAACTACTTTTAAGGGCACTTTTGGTACTTCTAAAGCCACAACTTTTGATTTGCCTACGACTTTTGAAAATGTGTGAAGACCCCTGTTATACGAAATGTTTATTTCTAGATAGAAAGTTAGTTAGATTTCTTTTTCTCAGTTTTTCTTTAATTACAATAGCGTAATCGTCAGGAAAAACGTCTCGTTAAAGAATACCACAAGAGGCTTCTCCCTTATTTTTATATAACGTATAACATATACCGAGTCTCGAGCACCGTCGCAAAGTTGCCTGTCTATCGATCTTCTATCGATTACACTTTGGAGAGTGTGCAGCGGAATTGCACGATCTAATTCCGCCCGCCCCTTTTTACCACCGGACGAGCAGGGGTACAGCAGGTCGTCACCGGTTTATGGTGGAAGTTCCCAAGACTCGCACTAAGCGTTTTGCTTCCACTTTTATAGTGCGAACTGCTAAATTGTGGAACTCCCTGCCTGACTCCCTGTTCCCCTCGGAATATAACCTTGCGATCTTCAAAGCGAGAGTGAATCGGTTCTTACTGGGTAAGCACGTTCCATCCTAGACCGTAATGATTGCTTACCATCAGGCGAATTACGGTCAAGTGCAAACCCATTTCTTGTAAAAAAAAAAAAAAAAATATAAGTGAGTATGTATGCGTAATTGCAAGTATATTCAACCCAAGGGGTTTTTGCGCCTCAAAGATTGTTATGTTATTAGTCGTCTCATTAAAATTCCGAGAACATTTTTTGCGGGACCGCAATTCACCAGCTGCTGTGTTTTTTTGTTCGTATCTCTGTATGCTGATGATAAAGCGGTTGTTGTTGCTTTTTTTTTTGGGTTCGTTTCTCAAAGAGTATAAAAACCTTTTTTTTGTTGTTCCGTCTATACTTCCTCCGACAATGGATATCAGAGACATTGTTAGACTAAACATATTGCTTCCGCTGTTTACTTTGTTTTTCATGTGGTCGGTAAATAATTTCACCTTTTTTTACATTAAATAGGCTTACGTTTGACTATAGCCTGCCTGATAAATGTAAATAAATAAAGGTTCTGTACCATTTATTTATCATCACCATACATTTATAATATACTTACGGTCTTATTTATAAACGTATATCAACAACTATTGAGTTAAAAGAGGGTTGTCTCTCTCACTCGTTTTTAAAAATATTAATGTGAGAGAGCGAGACAAAATACTTTTTAACTAAACAATTGTTAAAATATGTTTATAAATAAGACCGTAAGTAGTTATGTTCTGCCATCTGCAATAACCAATGTTTTTTTCCATCAACACTGTAGACGGCTCCAGTGTCCTGCAGCGCGGTCCGATCCCGACCCGCACATGTGCATGTTGACCCTTTTTTTGTGTGTAGTATTGTAACTAAATTTCGTTTTAACTTTTTAAGTATTGTTTTGTAAGTTAGTTTAGTATTAGCATAGCCATGTAGGCGAATAAACGTCCTTGGTTCCTATAAAAATGTTTCATTTCTGGGAATCCCTTCCTCCGCCAGCTCGGCTGTACTGTGCCAACATGTCTAAGTAGACGCTCTAAAAAGTAAATGTAAAAGCTATATAATACCGACTCCATAAATAGGAACATCAAACTATTATGTGAGAGTACGTATTTCTATTTACGATGCCAAGGAGTGGCGGATTGTTATGTTTTTTGGTATGGTGGTAGTGCAAAGTATAAGTAACATACGGAGAGTGGTATTTCATGACACAAAGCGTCATGCCATCCTCAACATGGGTTTTAGCTGTTATTTAACCAATTATCACTACACGAAAAAAATTTGTGACAAATGGACAGCGGAGTACGGAGGCAATCGCTTGCGTATACCAATGTTAAGCAAAGGTCGACGCGGTCAGTCCTTGGATGGGTGACCGAAAACTGGCATTCCATTTTGGGCGCTTCCGTGGTTCGGATGACACGTTAAATTGTAGGTCCCGGCTGTTTGTCTAGTACGGCAGTCGTTAAGCCGTATCAGAGGCCCATGCGGCTTGATAAACTCTCGACACCAGAGTTGGCCACTCTCATATAAGAAGAAGCGGAGTACGGAACCCAAAATAATTAATAAGACCAAAACTTAAACATGTGGTATGGAACCCTTCAAAGCGCGCGCCCAACAAGCACTTGGCCGGATTTAACCGCAATCGTATCAGTTACAGCTAAAATCAATTTACTACGAAACTAATCTCGTGATAAAAAAACAGGTTTTGAGAAAATTATTATCAACGTGCATTGACATTACAAGATGTAGACACCTCATTGTGTATAAACATATACACACAAAAATTTGGTGCGTAAGTATTTAGATTCCTAATATTAAAATAGATAAAACTCAAAGATTGACTGCCATAGTGATCTATCAACGCACAGTCCAAACCACTGGACGGATTGGCCTGAAATTTGACATGCAGGTAGATGTCATCCGCTAAGAAAGGATTTTGGGAAATGCCACTTTTAAGGGGGTGAAATATGGGATGCAAATTTAACTTCTTAATGCGAGCGAAGCCTCGAGCACCCACTAGTTAGTAAATAACCACGCATTACTGAAGACCAGTACGACGTCTGACTAGTTAGGGGTCTCCGAGATATTGTGTCTGTGTCAGCAGATAATCCGCAAAAAAAACATGAATGAATAACGGGTATACTAGACAAGACAAATTACTGAACATATTTCTATGTACTTATTTGTACAGTTCGATTGGCGTATATTTATATACGCGATTGAAATATCAATATTTGAAAAGATATAAACGCCAGAAATTAAAATATTATAAAAAAATGCGGGCTATAAATTATCTTCTTTTTATTTATCGAACAAGAGTGGCAAACTCTAATATCAAGCGTTTTTAAATCGTCGAGCTAGACTTCCGAAAACGACCAACAAGAAAAAAAACTTTCTGATCACCCATCAAAAAGACTGACCGCGTACACAGTGCTTAACATTAGTAACTAATCGCAAGCAAATTCTTAGCGCATCACATAATAATCAAAAACACATGCACATATGTGTTTGCAAACTACAGTAAAGTAAACACATGTTTCCGTTCAGTGCAAAATGCAAATATAATACGAAGATAAAATATACAAACAAATTTCTCTTAATAAATGGATTTACTTACGTAATTTATCGTTTTATATGTTTCCAGCTAGCGGAGGTATTCACATACAATTACCAATTTTTTTTCTTTTTTTACATGATATAGGCTTACGCTTGACTACAACTTGCCTGATGTGAAGCAACGTTATAGTCTACGATCTAGCGCGCTTGCCTAGAAGAAACCGGTTTACTCTCGACTTGACTTATTAAGCAACAGCTGTTTACGAGGCCAGTACGCGCAAGGGTGACCAAAATAATGGCATTCTTTTTAAATTTGGGTGATTCTGTGAGTCAGATGACACGTTCAATTTTAGGTTCCAGCTGTTTGTAATAGTATGATAGCTGTGAAACGATTTTGTATTGAAAACTCTCGACACTGGAGTTAAACAGTCCTAAATCACTACATACCTAGTAGGTAAAAAACAAAGTCGACTGCGGCAGTCTGTTTTTAACATAACATATTTAGTTAAAACAACGGTACATTTTTTTTAACAGATAGGATTTTAAGATGTAGGTCTACATGTAGGTAAAATTTACGTAACAGATTTTGGTGTAGTTTTTTTTAAATATATACAAAGCAAAGACATAAGGACACAAGGTGCGGTATTGGTAAGATCTTAAGAGCCACGACAGCCACGTTGGTTAGGAGGTGAGGTGTGGCGGTGGTATATGTAATATAGTGGTATATGGAGGAACACACCTAAATATCATCAAATCTGTTTTTTGAAGTTGGTTAAGGAGCAGTCGCAGCGGACAAACACTACATATTTCTCCAGAGTTTAATTTATATACAAAGTGTTTCAAAAGGAAGATTTTTTGCACTTAAGTAGCTTAGGTATCATGCATAAGCCTAACATAAGCATAACAAGTAAGCTGTTGCTTGCCGCGGCAGGAGATACTGCGGCTTTGCATCACAGGATCCCAGGATACCTAGCGCAGAGCCCAGTAAAACCTACCTGGAGTAGCACCAATACAAAGGTACCTAACATAAAAACTCTGTATTTATGTAGGTGTGTGCTTAGATGTTTACATGAATAAACAATTATTTAATTTAATTAAAAAGCCGAGCCGATTCGCTAGCATACGATAAAACTATACAGTTTAGCTTAGACTTACATAACTTTTATGCTTTGATGCGATTTCTGAAGAGCCCATTATTCGGTTTAATAGATAGATAAAATGAAGCAACCACGTCTGAGCCGCTCACTTTAACCTACTTCTTCACAAAAGGAGGTTATCTATACTATACAACCAGTCCATATGAAATATTTTAATATTAAAACTTTTTTTAGACATACGCTAATAACACGTGCGTGAGTGAAAACCGCTTAGTTAACATACTGATATGAGATATTGTCTGAAATTTGATAAAAAAAGATGTACCTATTCGTATATATTTAGCAAGGTTGGGAAACTTGATAAAAACGTTCAAACATACAAACGAACAGTTCTAATTTTACTTTAAAAAAACGGTAAATAAGTAGTTATATTTGTACTAAGTTTGAGGACCAGCTAAATTAACACGACAATATTTATCGATATTTTTTTTAACTTGTGTCAATCTTTAGAGGGACGAACGGGAATAGCACCGTTCGTCCCACCAGTAGGTACAAGCCAATGGAACGGTAGGTTCCGGGTATTCACCACAATACGGCAGTCGTTAAGCCATGCTAGAAGACCTTAAGGCGGTTTGAAAACTCTGACACCAGAGTTGGCCACTCCCATACGAGATTACCAAATTGATCGCAGTTAGCGATTTTCATGGACAATTGATTCCAATTAACGCACCCTTACGGATGCATAGACAAAATAACGCGGTTGCTAATATGGACACTTTGTAGTTTAAAAAAAAATCGACTTCAAGAAAAAGCAGGAGTTTCTCAATTTGACTGTTTTTTGTGTTTAATTTCTGCAGCGTCAATTGCGATGTTTGTAGTCAAAAATTATATAGGCCCGCTAGCGTAACGTCTCTAAAACACATTAAGAACATTTTTACTGGGTAAGTATATCGATTAATGCGTTTAAAAATCGTCTGGAAACGGGGCATACAAAGTAGCCTATGACATTCCTAAGAACACCTCATACTAACTACGTACAAATCATGATGTTCAGTTTAGCCGCTTTTACGTTATGAGCGTTTAAATAAACAAATAAACAGACAAAAATTCTAAAAACTGCTGAAACGATTATGGATTTAATGTATAGGCAATATTTTTTTTTAATATCTTCTATGTTCAGAATTTGACCCTCTTTTGCTTTATTATTATGTACAAATGTCCATTTTAGACCCTCAAAAGTGTGTCAAGGGTGCAGGCGGTTGATAAAACAATATGACCGTACCATTTGACAAATACGTGAATGTGTGAATTAACCAATACCAATAAAAAAATGCTGGCTTTGTTTTCCCGTATGCTATTTCCATACAAACTGTTGTATGGTTAAACTCAAAAACTAAGTAAGATAGGCTAGGTTTATATAGGGTTGCGGGTTCGATTCCAGCGTGACACAAGAAATTATAAATTTTAACAGAAATTATGAATTTTAAATTTGTAATCACTTGTGTTGAGTCTGGTCGTTTCTATGTATAATTATTGTATCTATCTAGTACCCATGACACAAGCATTTGCTTAGTATGGGGCTAGATGGCGCTGTGTGATATGTCCCTTTGTGCACGCGTCCAAGCACTTTACCATTAATCACAACACATTTATTTTTATTGTTCTTCCTGTTCTGATAACCGATAACAAGCGTCGCTTTCTTTGTAACCATTGTTTTTATGTACTAATACTAATGTATATAAAATAATATGATTATTGCATTATTGTATTGTCATGTCGTGTAAGTGATTGATTGTATGATAAGCGATAGCGAGTTTATTACTTAAACTAGTGGGTGCTCGCGGCTTAGCTCGCATTAAGAAGTAAACCTTGCATCCCCTATTTCACCCCTTCCAAAGTGGCATTTCCAATAATCCTTTCTTAGCCGATGCCTACGTCATAACATCTACCTGCATGCCAAATTTCAGCCCGATCCGTCTACTGGTTTGGGCTGTGCGTTGATAGATCACTATATCAGTCAGTCAGTCACCTTTGTGTTTTAAATATTTAGCTATGTCAAAAGCTACAACTTTTGTTCTACGAATATTGATAATTCGCGAAAAAATTTGGTTCTCAATACATTTTGCTAGGTGGTGATGAAAGTTTTGTATACAACATCGGTTTTTACTCGCGAATTTCTATAAAATTGAAGATCAAAAGTTGTGTTAGTTAGAAATAACCGTGTATAATGGTTATCGCCCAAATCTTTCCACGGATTACTAATACATTTCCTTGGAATTTCTGGTCTTCGAAACATGACGGTTTCTTACTACATTTTCCTTCCTTAAACGAGTGCAAATCCACACAAAACTTAAAAACTTAAATTTACGGTGAAGATAAACATCTTTTTAGAAACATTTTAACATCATCAGCGTGTTATCACTCCTGCTGAGCATAGGCCTCTCTTCTACTTTAAACGTTTAAGGACAACAAAATCCGAGGACTTGTGTCTTCCGTTGAAGGACCTGGGCGCCCACCACGATGTTTTTGCACAAGAGAACTTTCCTAACGAATTGATTCAGCGGGGGAGTCATGAGGAATACGACTGAAAGAGGGAGGTGTAATTTTATATTGTATAGTTAACACGTAAAAAATGTGTGTACAATAAACTATGAGTAGATAGTTGAGTTATTAATGTTTATATTTCTTCCAAACCACAACCGAGCGACAGATCATCGCTATTTTCGATATGGAGGTAGTATAGTGTCGCAAAAGTGACATTTGTAAGCTACTTTCAAGCTGTGTAAAGCCGCTGGCATTCACTAGTATAACATAATATTATGCGTAACTGTGTCTTATCAGAATTATTCTAGTTTATTTTAACCTTACAATGCTTTAATTAGCGTAAAATTTTACAATGACATAAGTAATTTTCATTTAAAATGGAATAAAATATTATAGATATTATTTACTGTTTATTACATGCTAAGTAATACCATACCACACCATACTAAGAGATAATTGACTGCCTGACTGCCCTGTTAGCTTAGTTGGTAGTGGCTTTGTCTTCTAATCTAGGGGTGCGAGTTCGATTCCCGTATAATACAACTAATTACAAATTTTAAAATTTCATCGCTCTTTCTATTCCATAGTGAGCGACAGTACGCTCACTAAAATACGACTCTTGTCTAAGGGGGCTGCTTACTGTTGTAAAATGGGTAAACCCGTTAGCCACAATTAGTATCTGCTTATTGCTATGTTCGCATTTATACCTAGACAGGTATTTCAAGGTAATATAAACGTCTTCATTTAATACCTTTAGTTTGAAAGCACCTGCGCAAACAATATGTAGGTATTTTTACAGAGTCTCTATTTAGGTCTTAAATTAGTTGTAACGTAAGAATGAAGGAGCTATCTATTTATAGGTAACCGGTAATAAAGCTGAAGAGGGTCAAAAATCTGTACATAGAAGACATTCGAAAAAACAATGAAATATGAAGCGATCTATACATATAATAAAGCTGAAGAGGGTTAAAAATCTGTACATAAAAGACATTCGAAAAAAGAGTTTGGTGTACATATCTACTTTAACTCGATAACAGAACATGTTTCAACAGTTTTTCGATTTTTTGTCTGTTTATCTGTATGTCTGTTCATTTAAACGCTCATCACGCAAAAACGGCTGAACGGATCATCATGATTTTTGGTATGTAGGTAGTATGCGGCCTTGGAAGTGTCATAGGCTACTTTTTATCCCGAGATAATGCGAGCAAAGACGCGGGCGTTCACTAGTAATCAAATATACCTAACTATACCTACGGCCAGGATGTCGACCGGTGTCGGGGTGCCTGGCGTGAGGAGGCCTTCGACCGGGACGCGTGGAGGGAGTTGGGGGAGACCAGCGCCCAGGACTGGGATAGTATAGGTTGACAAAAAAAAACTATACCTACGTTACAGGCCTTACCAGCGCAGGTAACCAGCGCTTAACTTTTTACAGGCAGTTTTCGTTCGTCAATTGCAACGCCTTTCGTATAAAACGTAGTTTAATCTATCGACATACCAAATTTCATCCAAAACGGTTGAGCCAATTGAGTGTGAGTGAGAAACAAATAATTGCCTATAATATTAGTAGGAAGTCAATAAGTATGGGATTTTTTAAAAATATTTCGGGACCTTTCACACTGCACCCTCTAGCTTCATACTATGCATACATTTGTGCCATGAGAACTAGATAACGGATATAATGTTTATATGCTTTTCTTTTGTAATTACAAATATTGTATAGGTACAAAGAAACAACCTGTATGTAACAAATACAGTAACAATTTACATAGTATTTAACTTTACTTTCATTGATTTTTTAATTTGAGCACAAAATAACCTTTAAAACCCTATTATTACGCACAGCTATGTATTATTCTAAGGTTTCATGTAATTGTTTATGTAAATAAATAATTTGAACTTATTTTAATCTTTTGATTTTAAGCTCTTTGTTTATTGTATGTCAATAATAAATAAAAAGGAAATGCAATAAATAATTACTTAAGTACATAAGTAAGTACATACAGGTCAAATTCATAAACCTTTTCTCAAAGAAGTCAGTTAAAATTGTCTACCAGCAGAGATGTGTGAAGAATTTTAATAGTCTCTTTTTAGAGAGGATTTATTATTATTAAATCAGTTTAGTATGCAGTTGCTAAGTGTATTCTAAAATGTTGCTTCAGCCACAGAATATAAAGTAGTTGAGTTATTTAAGACTAGCTGTGCGCGCGACTTCGTCCGCGTGGAATAGTTATTTTGGGCATCATATTTATTTTTGCAAACTACCTCTTCAGCTTTATAAATTATAGTTACCCATGACTTGAACCGTTTTCGCAGCTCAGGCAACGGAAGCCCTCAAAGATGAATAATTTTCCCCGTTTTTTCCACATTTTCCATTGTTTCTACGCTCCTATTAGTTTCAGCGTGATGAAATATAGCCTAAAGCCTTCCTCGATAAATGGTCTATTCAACACAAAAAGAATTTTTCAATTTGCACCAGTAGTTTCTGAGATTAGCGCGTTCAAACAAACAAACAAACTCTTCTGCTTTATAATATTAGTATAGATGTATTTACAGTTTTAGGTGCAGTATAGATATGTATAGCACTAATCTTATACCACCTATCAAATTACACCTTGAAAACTATAGTAAGACATATGTATTTACAAAAGAAAAGTATATAGGTATGTATAATATCCATAATCTAGTACCCATGATACAAGTGTAAGCTTGGGACTAGATGGCGCTGTGTGATATGTCTTGATATATTTATTTTATTTATTTATATGTGTATGTATTTTTGTTCCACAAGCTACTTTCTATCCCAGGTTAATGAAGATAACTTCGCAGGGCACTGGAAGAAATAACAGTAAATAATACATATGTATTACTCTTACTTATATGTATTGTAAAAAGCCTAGCAGAGTTGGCTACGGCCCCACTTATGCCTTAAAAATACCGGATCTAAGACCCGTGATTCTGTAAAGAAGAATAAAAATAATACTCACAAATACTAAGGCATGGTCTGGCTTCCCTGTGCTCTGATGCTCCCGTTCCGTGCTAGTCGTTTCCCAATTGTCTGCACTTGGAACCCGATCCTTTGCAACATTTCATGGTCCAAGATTTTTCTTCCATCGAATATGTAAGCTGGCTTCATCATCACCTGATATATCTTCTTAAAGTCTAACGTTTTGAACTCGTCCCATTCCGTGCAAAGCACGATGGCGTGAGCTCCAGTAGCCGCGGAGTAAGCAGTCTCATGAATAGTCACGTTTTTACGCTCAGTTGTTTGTTCCGATTCAACATATGTGTTGGTTAGTTCGTAGAAAATCTGATCAGTCTCAACTTTTGGGTCGTAAATGTGTAGTTTGGCTCCTTCATCTAATAATGTCTTCGAAACATGAATAGCAGGTGACTCTCGGGTGTCTCCCGTGTTCTTCTTGAATGCAAAGCCTAATATTGCTATGTTCTTGTCAGCTACAGTGTTGAATAGTGATTCTATGACTTTACGTGTGAATCGGGCTTTCTGCCAGTCATTTAGGCTTACCACTTGTTGCCAGTATGCAGCTACTTCTGGTAGGTTGAGGCATTCACTCAGATAGATGAGGTTAAGAATGTCTTTCTGGAAACAGCTGCCGCCAAACCCAATTGAAGCTTCGAGGAATTTGGGTCCGATTCGGGAGTCTCGGCCAACCGCTCGGGCTACTTCAGACACATCAGCACCCGTAGCCTCACACACTGCTGATAAAGAGTTAATACTTGATATTCTTTGAGCTAGGAATGCATTGGCAGCTAGTTTAGACAGCTCGGAACTCCAAGTGTTGGTTGTGAGGATGTTTTTGGCTGGAATCCAGTGCTTGTAAACCCAGCACAGCTCTTCAATAGCTCTCTGACCTTCCGGAGTCTCCTCTCCACCAATCAGGACTCTGTCGGCCTCTATTAAGTCCACTATAGCAGTGCCTTCTGCCAGGAACTCCGGGTTAGACAATATTTGGTATTCCACACCAGGTTTAGTATTCGCGCGGAGTATTTTCATGATTATTTCAGCCGCTTTGACAGGCACAGTGCTCTTTTCAACCACAATTTTGTTGGTCTGAGCCAGATCTGCTATCATGCGGGCTGCGCTTTCTACATACTTTAAATCTGCGGCTCTGCCTTTACCATTACCGTGAGATTTAGTTGGTGTGTTGACGGAGATGAAGATCAGTTCAGCTTCACGAATGCCTTTAGCTATGTCGGTGGAAAAGAAGAGGTTCTTGCCCCGGCACTGGCGCACTACATCGTCCAAGCCGGGCTCGTAGATCGGCAGTTTGTCGGAGTTCCACTGCCGAATCCTATCTTCACTCTTATCACACACAGTTACTTTAATGTTTGGGCATTTCAGTGCTATTACACTGCAAGTGGGGCCTCCCACGTAGCCGGCGCCCAGGCAGCAAATATTTTGAATAACCATTTTTAATACACGTCGACCACTTACAGTAATTATCGAACACTATCACTATGTTTACAGTTTTAGTTAAAAACTTTATAATTTGTAGTAAATTAAAATTATTGGCGACGCGTGGACGTGAATGTACGTACGGCAGCCAACGTGTGAGGACGGGCGCGCGCCGTGGCCTCAGGCTAATAATTAACGGGGCCGTTGCTCGTTCACTTATTTTATTGTAAATGCAAAACTCAGATAGCAAGATTAGCAAGATGCAGGCAAGGCAATCGTTGCGCGATGTCATTGACATTTGTAAATAGTGATGTGTGTAGTGAGTGTGTGATTCAGTAAATTCATTTTCAAGTTCTTTTTGAGATTATGTTGTGAGTAGTATCAATCTCATTGTCCCGTCCCCTGTTTACGTCTATGATATGATAGCATTCGTAGTTCTCCGAGTATTATTATTCTGTGATTGTGACAGATTTATTTCAATAGTCACATATTACTGGTAGTTTATTTTTGGAATTCTGCATTTACATTACAAAATATTTAGTAGAAAAACTTGGGTTCGTATTCCTTTGCTATAACGATTGGCCCTTGTTTAATTCTGTCATGGCAAAATTCTAAAATATCTGGGACGGGAAAATAAGGACGCTCACTTTGACGATCAATCCTGGACGCTCAGCTCCATACGGAAATTTAAAAACAAAACCACTAGTCTCTGTGATCTATTATCCATTATGTTAAGTTTTTTTGTGGAATCGGCTAGTACTAATAGTACTAGGCTAGTAATATTAACAAGAGTAACATTCATATTAAAATTAATTTGCGACCATCATCAGAGCGCCCATCACTACAAAATACAGTGCTGCCATATCAGTATAGAAAATTCCCATTTAACTTGCATATATTATAATTTGGACATGGTTGTAACAAAGCTGTAGCCAACTAGCCAATAAAGAAAAATAAATGTCAGACAGCAACAATGACATATGATAAAAAAAAAAAAAACATTAAACATAAAACATTACAAGGGATGTTCGCTGATACAAGGTGACAAACGTGGTTCCGCGATCGCGCTTAAAAATATTCTATTACTCCTTTAATTACTAATTACTTGAGCTTATTTTGTATTCTTATATAACAAACTTTGGACTGGTTAGTTTTTTTTCTTTTTTTTAGTTTAAATCAGGGGAAATGGATACCATTTCCCCTGATTCAGATGATGATTTTGATGTGCCGCCGGACATTCCTCCGGTGGCTATCCTTTCACAAAATGTAGGGAAAAAGCGCCCAGCTGAGTCAATGGTGAAGGCTCGTAGTGGCCCATACGCTAAGATCCATGCAGATAGTGATGCAGTGCAGCCTTCAGCGCAAACAATTTACACTCACCCCGCCATATCCGTTATGGGCATCCAGGAATATGAAAAAACAGACTCAAGCCCTTTCATAATTCATGTATCTAGGGAAGAGCTCGACCCAACAGTAGGGATCACTTTCCGCCCTATTAAGTTTGGTCAGTTCCTACACAAAAATAAAATAGACAACATTTGTCATGATGGTGTCAAAAGAGTAGGCAGAAACAAGATATCTGTACAGTTCAAAACCTTTGAGGCTGCAAATAGCTTTCTGAAGTGCCCCCTTTTAGCAACACACAAATATATTGCATCCATACCAACATATAATGTTACAAGAATGGGGGTAGTCCGTGGTGTCCCTGTGGATTTACCCATGGAAGAATTCTCGAACTCTATTGAAGTCCCCAATAACTCTGCATATGTTATTAAAGCCAGGAGACTAAATAGAAAAGTTAAAAAGGATAATGAAACTACTTGGGAACCTACTCAGACTGTAGTCTTAACTTTCAGAGGGCAACAACTCCCCAATAACATATACTCTTTTTACTCTTCTATGAAGGTAGAGATGTATGAGTTCCCCACCATACAATGCCTAGCCTGCTGTAAATTTGGCCATGTCAAGGCTCAATGCCGATCCCCCCCAAAATGCTATAAATGTATGGAACCCCACATTGGTGAACATTGTAAGGTGCTGGCATCACAGGCCAAATGTCTGCTCTGCTCTGGGCTACATTTTGCTACTGACAGGACTTGCCCAGAACACGCCAGGCAGAAGTCTATTAAGGCTGCTATGGCCCGTGACAGAATTTCATACCATGAGGCTTCATCAATATATAAACCTGCTAGGACTTATAATGAAGTAACTAAGTCAGCCCCATCTCCATCTAGTCCTGTTCCTGAGTCGTCCCAATCACATGCTTCACAGTCCCGCCCTGCAATTGTCTCCTATAATAAGACTGTGACACGCAATTCGCCCCCGAGAGCTCCCCTTGGCAAGTCTTACGATAAGGCTGCCCACAGTGCTATTATCCGCCCAGAAATATCCTCACTCCCTAATGGTCATACTCTCCAATCTTCTTCCCATCCCCAAAATGATCTACTGACTCAACTCCTCACTATTATCATCAGTATCATTTCCCAAAATTCCTTCCAATTACCGAACCACGCTGCCCACATGATATACCAACTCACAACCCTACTGTCCAACGATGGATTGTCTGCCAATCCTCCAATGGAACTCCAGGAGTCTTCGTCGAAAGATTCCTGAACTCTCCTACCTCATCCGTATAAGTGGCTCCTTCCTGGTGGCTGTCGCGGAGACTTGGTTCAAGCCTGGGGCTCGCTATCGAGTCCCAGGTTTCTTTGCCCTCCGGGACGACCGTCAGGACGGAGCTGCTGGATGTGCAATTTTTATCAAACATAACTTGATCTATTCACAAATTACTCTCCCTACTGTCAGCCCAGACTTGAATGCAGTGGCTGTACGCTCATCTAATATTTCTTTTGTCTGTATATACATCCCTCACCCCAAACCATACCATATCACTGATATAGTTAATTATGCTTGTATATATGTATTGTGTTAACACTCAAATAAGCTCAATAAATTTCAAATAAGTTAGTAAATCTGCACCGATCAAATGTTAATTATTTTTACTGGCTAATAAGATAAGCGTTTGTCCCCCTTGTGACGTGACATTGGCGAAATTGCGGCGGTGCCGCAGAGGCCATTAATAAAAAAAAAAAAAAAAAAAAAAAAAAAAAAACATTACAAGTTTTGCAGATTTTGCTGACGATAGTGACGATTGAATTCAAAGAATACTAATTACATACTCCCTTTTTTAAAAGGGTAATAGTATTCTTTGAAATTACTCATTTGAGTTTGACTGCATAAAACACTGTTTGTTAAACTCATTGTTATACATAAATAAATTAGTAATAGTATATTATGTTTCGCTGATTCAGAATAATACTGGAAATGCAGGCAGTAATGTACGTGTACATTTATCAAAAGATAAGGTGAATACTTCATTATGTTTCTAAATTAATGTACAAATAGCTCATAATCATTAGATAGAATGTATATTTGTATAAGTGTGACTGTAGACAAACCCACGTTGATTAAACACCACCTAGTGCATGGTCAGCAAAACCATTGTTAGAAACAAGTGAGTGTAATTTATAAGGCAGTTGGAATATAATCTTTATTCATATTCTGTAATTTTCGCATACATTTAAATTTCAAACAAGTTTTACTAACATAGAAGTTAGGTACTCTATAAGTATGAGTCGTATGCAATTACAATGTTAAGCAAAGGTCGACGCGGTCAATCCTTGGATGGGTGACCCAAAATTGGCATTCCATCTTGGGCGTTTTCGTGGGTCGGATGAAATGTTAAATAATAGGTCCCGGATGCCTGTCTAGTTCGGCAGTCGTTAAGCCATGTCAGAAGCCCTTATCGGCTTTATCTTAGGGTGGTTTGAAAACTCCACACTAGATTTGGCCACTCTCATTCGAAGACCCTATAAGTATAATGATTAATAATATGTCACACTGAAAACCAAAGTTTACCTAGGTGATCAAGGTTACGATTTTACTATATATATTTACTATATAATATACATACATCAAGTAGGCAATATCATTTCTAGTAGGCAATGATTCCTTAGTAAGTATTTTAATTTAAAAACATTATCCAGGTCATTAAATGATTGCTAGATACTATGCAGCTTTGCAAAATAGACATTAACTCTGAATATATGAAACTTAAAGGTGACTGACTGACTGACTGATCTATTAACACACAGCCCAAACTTATGGATGGATCGGGCTGCAATTTGGCATACAGGTAGTTGTTATGACATAGGCATCCGCTAAGAAAGGATGTTTGGGAATGCCACTTTTAAAGGGGTGAAATAGGGGATGCAAGTTTTACTTCTTAATGCGAGTGAAGCCACGAGCACCCACTAGATAACTATTATATGTTTTGTGACCTACATTTAAAGCAACCTAGGCTAGAAAGGTGATAAAAACTTGTAATTTTATTTATCATCATCATCCACAGCCTTCTCTATCCCACTGCTGGGCATACATATTTTATATTAGTTGTATCATATCATAACTTTAATTTAAAAAAATTTAATAGAATGTTGAGGTAGTTTAAAGATGTTGTTGTTCCTTTTAGCTATGTTCCCAATTTATGGGGTTAGTTCCCAATCTTCTTAACTTGGAAAATTACAGATTTTCCGGCCATTAGACCTGAACCATGAATAGTTAAATTATCTTGTAATTATACTAAATTACCTATATACTTACAGTTAGATTATTATAATTTATTTTGTTTCAGGAGGTGAATTTTTTCACTGTATGTAGATCTACAAGCAGTTTCAAATTTACTGTATAAGTTACAGAAATATAAAGAAAATAATCAACAATGGATATTAAAGAAGAAAATGTCTCATCTCCACTGATGCAGGACTCTTCATCTGACTCTGACTACAAACACACATACACTCCTAAAACTGTGAAAAAGGAAAAAACACATAAATGTGTAATGTGTAACTATAAATGTACTGCAATGCATCGTTTGAAACGACACCACCTTACACACATGGGGAATAAACCATTTAAATGTGATCTATGTGAATATGAATGTGTTGACAAATATGCTCTGAGAAAACACAAACTGAAGCACTCTGGGGAAAAACAATACAAATGTGATTTATGTGACTATTCGTGTGTCAATAAAGATCCTATGAGATCTCACATCCTAAAACACTCAGGGGAAAGACCATTCAAGTGTGATTTATGTAACTACAGTGGAACTTCCAGCACTGCTTTGAAAGCACACAAACTAATTCACTCTGCAGAAAAGCAATATAAATGTGATCTGTGTGGCCACGAATGTACTTACAAAGCTACTCTAGCTAAGCACATTCTGACACACTTTGGGACAAGGCCATATAAATGTGATATCTGTGACTATGCCAGCACTCAACTAGGCACTTTAAAACAGCACCAACTCATCCACACAGGAGAGAAACCTTACAAATGTACTCTCTGTGATTACGAGAGCTCCCGGAGCAGCACCCTGCTACGACACAGGCAAACTCACACCGGAGCAAAACCATATAAATGTACCATATGTAACTTTCAATTTGCACATAAAGCAACCTTAAATAATCACTTACGTACACATATAGGTGATAAACCGTATAAATGTGACCTGTGTGACTATGCAGCCAATAAAAGTGACACTTTGACACAACATAAACGAACTCACACAGGAGAAAGACCATATAGTTGTAATATGTGTGATTTTGTAAGTTCTCATAAGAGTGCATTAAGACAACACAAGCTGAAACACACAGGCCAGAAACCATACAAATGTAATATATGTGATTATGCTTGTACTCAGAGTACCACGTTGAAACTGCATAAACTGCATAAACACACACAAGATAAACCTGTTAAATGTGATTTGTGTGAATATACGTGCACTCGAAATAGTGAATTAAAACGACACAGTCGAACCCATACAGGAGATAAACCGTTTAAATGTCATTTATGCAATTCTGAATTTGCTCTGAAAAGTTCTTTGTTATATCACTTACAGGCTCATACAGGAATAAAAAGATATAAATGTGATGTGTGTGGCTCAGAATATGCCAGTAAAAGTTCTTTAATAAAACACATACAAACACATACATGAGAACTATATAAATAACACATGTATAAGGTCCAGAGATATAAATAAATAAAATAAATTAATATTCCAGGATATTATTGCACACATTGCCATCTAGCCCCACACATAGCAAACCCTTGTGTTGTGGGTAATAGATAAAAGTGTTGTACCCACGACACAAGCGTTTGCTTTGTATGGGGCTAGATGGCGCTGTGTGCAATGTCCCGGAATATTAATTAATTAATAAGAGAACAAATTTGAAACTAAGCTGAAGATATGGCTTGTTCAAGAGACTTTTTATATTATTGATGAGATTTTCACTATCTACAAGATGGTCCTATTTAAAATTTTGCTAAAATATGAACAAAATTGTTGGAATTATGTGTAAAGATATATTTGTTTAAACTAGATAGGCTCACACTTGACTACAACTCGCCTGATGTTAAGCAACGTTGTAATATACGATGAAAGACGAGGCTTTTAATTTAATTTATTAATGTTATAAAATGAAAATACATAAAATACCTTAGGTAAGCACAGTATGCATCATTATTATAAAATCTCATCAAAAACATAACTCATTGTGTAGGTATATTACAATATTTAAATGAGTGACATGTAATTGTAAAAAGATTAAGTACCAATAAATTGTTTTACCTGTGAAATGTGATATAAGTGTGACTGAATAAGCCAGAAAAAACACATACATACATATAATTATATAGGATAGACGCCATAAAAATGTGATCTCTCTTTGAGTCGTATTTCCTAATGACTGAGGGTCGTGACTCCCCTGCAGAATTGATTAGTTAGCGGAGTTCTCTTGTTCAGATACATCGTGGTGGGCGCCCAGGTCCTTCCACGGAAGACACATGTCCTCAGATATGGTGGTCCTCAAACATGTTAGTTTCCTCACGATATTTTCCTTCACCGTTAAGCGAGTGCAAATCCACACTTAAATTGAAAACACAAATCAGTGGTGTAGGGCCGGATTCGAACCAGGGTATGTCTGAATGAAAAGCAGACACTGGAGCCACTGAGCCATACTCACATTTTAAAATGTGATATGTATGAAGAAACTGCTGTCCATAAATCTAATGTTTAGTATTTTATACATGCCAAATAGTACATAAGTACATACATATATGATTTATGTACTTACTAAGAACATATGTGTTAACATGAATTTAGATTATTTTATTACTTTAGTATTAGGTAATTTAGATATTAAGTATTGAAATTTAATTTATAATTATTGTTATGTATTGTGACTTATTTTCAATCAAGTTTTATATTTTTAACCAACTTCCAAAAAAAGGAGTTATCAAATGATCTGAAAGTTTTTTTTATTTATTTCATGTTTGGTATAGCAGTGCGGACTGGTATTAGTAATTAAAAATGATTAATCTAGAAATTATATACTTATGTATATCTGAAATAATGAAATTTGAATGTCCTTTTTTGAGGTTTTAACAATGTTAAATGTTAGTAAAAAAAAATTTAATTTTAATTAAAAAAATATTTATTGTTAAATATAGCTTTAAATAAGTAAGTGATAATTGTAAAGAAGAACAATAGTGATGAATTATGTATTTTCCAATATACCCATATACCTAATGAATGTTACGAAAGAAATCTATACTTAGTATACTTTAATCTATAGTTAGTATTTATGTCAAATCAAATAAAGAACCTATTTAACTGCTATTAATAAATAATTTGTGTTTTATATCCATTTTGACACAAGCGTTTGCGTAGTAGGGGCTAGATGGCGCTGTTTGTCAATTTGTTATAATCCCTCTAATAATAAAAAAGGCGAAAGTTCGTCGTGTGTAGATATACTTTTGTAACGTCTTCAAGGTCGAACGGCTAAACCGATTTGGCTAAAATTTGGTTTGGAGGTAGATTAGATCCTGGATAAACACAGGCTACTTTTATCCCGGATTTACGTGGGTAGCACCGCGGGGCACTGCTACTATAATATTTAGTTAATAAAATACATATTGTTTTATTATGTCAAGTACAAAAATACAGCTGGTAGGTACTTAGATTTCTGTCTCTTTGAATCGTATTTCCTCATGACTGAGGGTCGTGACTCCCCCGCAGAATTAATTTGTTAGGGGAGTTCTCTTGGGCAGATACATCGTGGTGGGCGCCCAGGTCCTTCCACGGAAGACATGTCCTCGGATATTGTGGTCTTCAAACATGTCGATTTCCTCACGATGTTTTCCTTCACCGTTAAGCGAGTGCAAATCCATAGGTACTTAACTTGAAAATACATATCAGTGGTATAGGACCGGATTCGAACCAGGGTACGTCTGGATGATAAGCAGACACTGGAACCGCTGAGCCACACTCGCTCTTAACACTTAGATTTATTGTACAAGAATTTATATACAGTCCAAATAAAACTATAAGAATACGTTTTCAAATATTTATTAATAATAACATTTTATTTTACAGATAGACATACATACATTAATTACATACAGTGCTTTTGTACTCTTTACATATATTCCGATCGCGAAACAGAAAGAATTTTCAGAACAGTACAAAAAAATCTTCCAGTTCCACAACCGACTTTAACATAAATAAAATAAATTATTATAGTAATTACAAATCAATTTATGTAATGAGATTCTTAAATGAAACTGGAGAAAAATATGTAGTGTCTCTCCGCTGCGACTGCTCCTTAACCGACTTCAAACAACAAACCTGATGGTTTTTAGGTGTGTTCCTCCATATACCGCTATATACATATACCACCGCCACACCTCTCCTCCTAACCAACGTGGCCTCCGTGGATCTCAAGATCTTACCAACACCGCACCTTGTGTCTTGAAGCTTTGTTGTTCTCCTTCGGCAAGATATTCTCGTCGACACGTGTTTCGCCTCTCCACGAGGCATCCTCAGGACGATTTTTATTGACTTCCCGTTATCCCCGGTGACCGGAGACAACGGGCAGGAACGGAATATCTTGCCGAAGAAAAACAACAAAACTTGAAGACACAAGGTGCGGTGTTGGTAAGATCTTGAGAGCCACGGAGGCCACGTTGGTTAGGAGGAGAGGTGTGGTGGTGGTACATACTCGTATATGTATGTATATAGTGATATATGGAGGAACACACATAAAAACCATCAAGTCTGTTGTTTGAAGTCGGTTAAGGAGCAGTCGCAGCGGAAAAACACTACATATTTCTCCAGAGTTTAATTTACAATCAATTCCCGCAAAGTAACGCCTGATTCATTATCTTATGATGAGATTCTTGCAATTAAATATTGTTATTTTTAAATCTCCCATACATTTTTTGCAATGTAGATTCAAATTGATTAGCATAATATATGAGAATAGATTTTAAAATAATTAATAATAATATTTTTTTTGTAAATACATTATTGTTAATGTACATAATAATACTTGGGTTTCTTTTATTACAGTAAAAAACTGAGATCAACTTAGTAAAGCTTTTGTCTTGGCTTTGTAAGAAGAAATAAGAGTGGTCAACCCTGGTGTAAGAATTTTTCTTAAATTAAATTTCGATTTCTCTGAATTCGGAAACATTACACATGTAAATGAAACATCAATCATAGAAGCTATCAGATTTAGACAAACAATTTTCATAGTAAATAAGTTAGATAACCCAAAATTATTTTGGGACTTGTTTACGGCAACAAATGCATAAATGAAAATTTTGATAGATTTTCCTTCTAGTCTCATTGAAATGTTAGGTACAATTTTAGGACCGAATATTGCATTTTTTAGAGGAAGCAATTTTATTTTTGGGGCATGTTTGGGGGGGTCAATAGAAGCTTAACTTCAAGTTTGTAGGGTCGCCACTCTTGTCCCCCGGCCGCCATCTTGGAAAAAGGGGAGGGAACGCTTTTTTCGCAATACCTCGGAAACTATGCGTCTTACAAAAAAAATTGTCTAAATTGTAGTAAATTGTTTTGCGCTTGAAAGCTCATGTAACATTTCAATGGACTATTCCCGTTGCTTCACTCTTCTATGTCATAAAATACGAATGTCAATAAAAAATATTTTATCATTTCACACCTACCTATGCCCTGTAAATGTACGCGATACAAGCATATTTTGGCAATGTTACTTCTTCTAGGCAAGCGCACTAGATCGTAGATTACAACGTTACTTAACATCAGGCGCGTTGTAGTCAAGCGTCAAGCGAGCCTAGTTTAAAAAAATATATTATTCCTCATAGACATGTTCCCAATTTCTGGGCTCGGCTCCCGATTTACCTGATTTGTCAGAAAACCGTTTTATTTCAATGCAATTTATACAGAGCGTTAGAATAAAAAAATACAGAGTTTTGGAATTTTAGCTTAAGAGCATTATGAGAGAGGCCTATACCCAGCAGTGAGACGAAATCGGCTGTGAATGATGATGATGTACTGATAAAAAAATATATGTGTAAATAACGACAGTGGCGCCCCCTCAATCGTACTATTTAGCATTTACACTCCAAAAGATGCTTGTACAATAACATAAGTTTATTTGTTAAGGCGCACTCGCATAGGTAAATTTTCATATAAATTATTAGGTAGGAAATGTGATATTAAATTTGTAAACTTAATTGGACCGGCGGGATTCAAACCTGCGTCATTCATTCAGTTAGAATAATGATTATTATTTATATTTAGAGCCGATTTTTCAGTCAATGAAATTATCAACGCAGTCAGCCCTTGGATCAGTAACCAAAAAGTGGCATTCCATTGTGGGCGCTTCCGTGGGTCGGACGACATGTTAAATTGTAGGTCCCGGCTGTTCGACATAGTACGCCATTCATTAAGCCATGACAGAGGCCCTTAGGGCGGGTCAATTAACTTTCCACACCAGAGTTAGCCACTCTCATTCGATGAGAAAATTTAGAATAAAACGTGATCTGAAGTTTGAAAAAAACGGCCTCTACTTAAATTTCAATTTATTTATTAATTATATTCAATTAGGGTTGAGGTTTACAAATCAATCTAACAAATGATTATTGACTCTTGTATGAAAATTCACCCTGGCGAGTAAACCTTAAATCTACCTAAAATCGAGTCACGGCACACGTAGAATTTTAGACATTGACCGGAAAATATGTATATCTATTTCTTAACTTTGAAACCGACTTGTTTGAGGACCACAATATCCGAGGACATGTGTCTTCCGTGGAAGGACCTGGGCGCCCACCACGATGTATCTGCTCAAGAAAACACCCCTAACGAGTTAATTTTTGCGGGGGAGTCACGACCCTCAGTCATGAGGGCATACGACTCGAGAGAGAGAGAGAGATTTCTTAACTATCACTACATAGTATAAAGCAAAGTCGCTTCCCGCGTCTGTCCCTATGTATGCTAAGATTTTTAACTAAGACACAGGTCAACGAACGAAATTCTCCATGCACCGCAACCGGCCTATTTTTTTTATACACAAACATTTTATTTATAATATAATACATTTATTAATTCATATGATGTGTTAGTTTAACCAGTAGGCACCTTAAAATGTTGTTAGCAATAAATACTTTTTTGTGCTAGGTACTGCTATATTTGAGATGTGTTTTTTTTAAATTATTTTGTATTGTCAGTATAATATTGTCTATGATAATGTTTTTTTTTATAATACTGAGTTACTGCTTACTAACGCATAACCTTTTCTTTTTCTTATCGAATGAGAGTGGCCAACTCTGGTGTCGAGAGTTTATCAAGCCGCCCTTAGGGCCTGAGACACGGCTTTACTTAACCTTTTAAGAGTGGCTTTAGTACGTTAAAAGCGACATTTTTACTCCAGATATTTTTAGACATGGAGAAAATAAAAACTTTATTAAAAAAGCGAAAATTATCACGACCAGTAGGATTCGAACCTGCGTATTTCTGATTACCGGCCAAAACGCCATAATAACTCATGAAAAAAAGTTTGTTCCCCATACATTTTCATCGCCATCTTCAGCCTAATGAGACCCACTGCAGGGTATAGGCCTCCTCCATACATTTTATCAGAGGTCAATGAACTTTTTGTTTGGAACAGCTGATTTCTCGAATTTCCGAAAGCCATAGAACAGCACGATCCATCTTAGACCATAGCTATTGCTTGCCATCGGGCAAACTATGGTCAAGTCAAGTGCAAACCTGTTTTAGTTAAAAAAAACAATATGGTGGCTTTGACGTACAAAAGCTACCATTATTAGGCATGGGACGATGCCCAGCATAAACAATGAGATGCGTTGTCAACTTCTCGCGAGTCTCGTCCTATCAGAGCCCAGGATACCGTATCAACCAATCAGAGCACCTGTTACCAACTTCACCATTTGGTCACCAGAGAGGGTGGTGGATCACCTTCCGTCATAGCGTCGTTACTTCTCGAACTGAGCACACGTTCTTCGAATTAACGCTTTTTCAAGCATTCTCAATTAATTTTCAAAAAATATTAAATCTCAACGCTTGTTTTTGGATAAAAAAATTCAGTAAAGTAAATCGAAAGGATTTCTAAGAAATCTAAAGCAGAAAAATCTTCTGTGTATTTCATGTAAATTCAGTGCAGATTTGTAGTTTTTTAAATGCAACGGTTTTTTTTCAAAAACCCAATGGACTATTAAAGTGTGTGATTCAGTGCTATTCTGAAATATTTAATTTATTCCAACGGTTTTTTCGGGAAACCTGATAGACTGTCATAGTGCGTGAATAAGGGCTATTTGCCAATACCATACGGGTTTGCAATGTTTTCGCGGGGCCCGTTGGCTCATCGATAATCGGGTCGGCGAAGATCGTATAATGTAGTCTTCAGCAGATCAAGATTTCGGCAGCAAGCGCACAGCCTGCGTGCTACTTCGCACAGGCTCACTGATGCAGCGGCAGCTCGTGCTAAACGGCAGCGGCGCGGTACTGAGCGGCCGTGGTCTTCATATATACGAGATAGTTGGACTCTTCTTCAACGTCGGAAGGATCAAGTATCTGGGTGAAATGGACGTGATTAGGTGAGTCCATTCCAATTTGATTTATGTATATAGCTATATTATCAAGCCTTTCTTATTCAAAGCTTGATAGACCAGATCGGTTTCTTGAGAATTATTGTTCAATATCTCCAAGCATATCACGCTAATCATTATAATAGCTGGCCGCATTTGACAAGTAATAATTTTTGAAGTTACTTTCAAATTCATTTAATTTTAATAAACGGCTAGCATTTACGTCAGTAAAATTAGAAAAAAATTATTTTTGTGTAAAATTTGCATATTAAAAGGTTATACGTTAGTTATCAGTAACCTTGTATATATAATGCTATACAATATGTAATGCGAGATCCTAAAGCATGTGTTATTTTTGTCATATTTTTTACTAGTTTCAAAGAAATGTATTACCTATATGGACTTTTGGAGTCTTATTACAGAACGTGGTTTAAATATTAGTCTAGTACTTTGAAAATACAAAGTCCGTTTTTGTTGTTTGAAATTTGTCTGTCTAATGTCATAATAATCAAACTGTCTAAATGTTACCAATGATAATCAACGTTCAAATTTGAAGTTGACATTTTCATTGTTTGTATGTGATGTTTGAACAACAAGAACCGACTTTTTATTTTCATAGTTCTAGACTAATATTTAAACCTCGTTTTGTAAAAAGACGGTTGATGTTTTTTTCTGATATAGACTATATATTATAGTCTCTATACTGTCATTGTAAGACCTATCCTACACTCCTACCAAATTTCATCCGTTTCGGTGCAGCCATTTGGGCGAGAATCTGTAACAAACATACAAATTTACAATCATATACCTACACTAGTGGATGCTCGTGGCTTCGCTCGTATTAAGAAGTAAAACTTGCATCCCCTATTTCACCCCTTTAAAAGCGGCTTTTCCAAAAATCCTTTCTTAGCGGATGCCTACGTCATAACATCTACCGGCATGCCAAATTTCAGCCCGATCCGTCCAGTGGTTTGGGCTGTGCGTTGATAGATCACTATATCAGTCAGTCAGTCACCTTTGAGTTTTATATATTTAGATAGGTAATATTAGTGTTGATATACATATATATATATATAAAAGCCTGAATTGTTCCCATTTTTTTAACCCTTGGAACTGTCTCGCTTTCTGGCTTTATCTCGTATTTTCTCATGACTGAGGGTCGTGACTCCCCCGCAGAATTAATTCGTTAGGTGAGTTCTCTTGTGCAGATACATCGTGGTGGGCGCCCAGGTCCTTCCATGGAAGACACATGTCCTCGGATATTGTGGTCCTCAAACATGTCGGTTTCCTCACGATGTTTTCCGCCACCGTTAGGTAAGCGTGTGAAAATCCACACATAAATTGAAAAACATGTCAAGGTCGAAATTCGAACCAGCGTCCGTCCGAATGAAATGCAGACGCTTGAACCATCGAGCCACAGTCGCTTACAGTTGGAGTTGTAGGCAGACGTTTTACCAATCTAGCAAACAAGCAAGTGAAATATACACGTAGTACTTTATTAGAAAACAGGACATGTGTCTTCCGTGGAAGGACCTGGGCGTCCACCACGATGTACATATCTGCCCAAGAAAACTCCCCTAACGAATTAATTCTGCGGGGGAGTCACGACCCTCAATCATAAAGAAATAAGACTCAAAAAGAGACAGACTTAGAAATTATTTTCTTACCATTGTTCTCTCTCTCTCTGTGTGTATTAAAATGGCGCCGCCTCGTCGAGTGTGTGCAGCCAGTTGAATATCATCATGTTCCGCTCGTACTTGGACAGGGGCCGGCCTCGCTCCCTCTCTAAATCTGCTGCCGTCAGAGCCAGCTCTGCTGCTTCTGTAATGTACATATATATAGGGGTCTTCAAATCTAGAGTAAATAGGTTTCTTCTAGGCAAGCGTGCTACATCTTAGACTATAGTGTAGGTAGTGGTGCTTAACATCAGGCAGGCTATAGTCAAACGTAAGCCTATTTAGTGTTAAAAAAAATATATTCGGGGTGAAAATGTATTCTGACTCTATGTAGTAATAGGGCGTCGAGAAGGCATTGTTCCTTAAGCCTAAAGAAACTTGTGTTGCTTCTTGACTGTTGTATTGAAACAACAAATTCGTTTGCGTTATGTAGGCTGCGCCCTGTGATTGGCTGAGTAGCTACAGTGGCGCCACACATAGATAAAATCTAAAGATATGTGCATTCAAAATGTTGGCAGGAGGGTAACGATGTGTTCCGACAGCCTCGTTTGAGAACCAGTTCCTATTCAGTACATACAAAGTTTGTATGTAAAAACGTTTTTACGGGATATTATTAACATTATATTGTAAAGAAAGTTGTACACAATTGTTAGACTTATAAATTTACAATTGTTTCACATATCCTATAAGATCAAGTTTCTATTTTATTATAAGTTTTAGTTTGTAAGTTTTTTTAAGTTTTTGTGTCTATTATGAATAAATAAATAAATTAAGCAGCCTATTTTATGACTGGACCGTATACTTATCTCTATACACAATATACCGATAATCACGATGATCCGATTTGACTAAGAGGTATAACTTGAGTAGTTTAGAGAGTTACCTTAAAAACTATTTTAAAAAGTCAAGTTTGTTCGGTTAACTGAAAGCCTAAACTAGTATTCAAAATCAAATCGTTTTTTCTTTAGACAAACGTCTATCTACGTCACTATATAGTATATAAAATATATAGTATAAAGCAAATTCGCTTCCCGCGTCTGTCCCTATGTCTGTCTGTACTATGCTTAGATCTTTAAAACTACACAATGGATTTTGATGCAATTTTTTTTTAATAGATAATTTGATTCAGGGGGAAGGTTTATATGTAAAAATAACGCGTACGTAGTCGCGTGCAATATATAATAAAGTTACCTGGGTGTACGAATCTGGATTGCGGCTGCTTAGTGCTGGGCACCGCCAGCGTTGTAGGGCCCGGACCCGACGCCGCGCTCGCGGCCGCCTTCAACACAAATATATACATATTCACTTAAACTAATTGGCAAATTAATGAAAATAATGACGACCGGCAGGATTCGAACCTGCTTATTTCTGCTACCGCCAGAACGCCTTAACCAACTAGGCTACGGTCTACTAACTGCCAAGCGCGAAAATCCAAAACAACCACAAGTTTAAGTTTAAACAACCATAGTGAAAACCATATATGGTCCATTGAAATGTTAAAATTTCAGGACCGAATATTGCATTTTTTAGAGGACACAATTTTATTTTTGGGCATGTTTGGGGAGTCAATAGAAGCTTAACTTCAAGTTCGTGGGGTCGCCACCCTTGTCCCCCGGCCGCCATCTGGGAAAAAGGAGTGGAAACGCTTTTTTCGCAATTTCTCGGAAACTATGCGTTTTTTTTAAATAGAAAAGTAGAAAAGCATTGAAAATGAAGAATAATAAAATAGAAGAGAAATACTTACCTCTAACCTTGCCAAATTAAAATCAGATTGAGACATTCTTTCCAAAGCTCTGTACGTCGTCAGCAGCCGACGCTTAATGTAGTTCTGACGGATCTGAAACAGAACATAATATATTTTATTATGTAATATGTATTTGGTAAGTGTGTTGAAAAACGTCGTTTATACAAACTCTTATGCTTTTTATCATTACAGTCTCAGCTATTGAGACAAACCACCTCGATTGTAATTAAACTTAGCACACTCGTTATATAATGTAGGTACTAAGCATTATTTAATACTATTGAATGGCCGCGGATTCGTCCGCATTATTTTAGAATAAAAAGTTTTTGCGTGTTTAAACAAACAGATGAACAAACAAAAATTCTATTACGTTTTGTTATTGATTTAACAAGTAGTTAAAGTATACCTACCTAAACATATTTTTTTATATCTTCATGTAAGTAGTTACTTGAAGAGTACTAGAAGAGAGGCCTATGCTCAGCAGTGGGCGATAACGGGCTGATGATGATGATGAAGTATGTACATATTTTTAACCCTGTTTAGTTTTTATTATAGAAAGAAAAATATTTTTTGGATATAATTAGGAATATAAACACATATACATATAGATAGTAAATGTATACTTAGTACCTTCTTATTATCGCTGGGAGTAGGCCTATGCATGGGTTGCGAGGCTTGCGAGCGCTGCGGCGACGGCAACTGCGACCCACCTACTATGATACAAATACATAATAACACTTTATGTTACTTTGTTGTGTATGTTAAGGCACAGAATTGTTAGAATAAAGAAATAAACCACAACTGAAGAAAATAATATCTATGATATCTATTGCGGTAAATAACTTCGTATTATACTGTTTTTTTTAATGTACATATTGTTAAAAAAAAATTATTATTAGCCAAGCAACATTTTGCTGTTTTTTTTTAACTTGAACGAGTTCGCACTTGGCCATAGTTTACCTGATAGCAAGCAAAGGCTATGGCCTAAGATGGAGCGTGCTTACCCGATAAGAACCGATTCACTCTCGCTTTGAAGATCGCTGGATTATAGTGCGTGGGGAACAGAGAGTCAGGCAGGGAGTTCCACAACTTGCGCTACGAACAATAAAGGTAGAAGCGTACCGTTGCGTGCTGATGTCCTTATATTACAATTTGTCCATATAAAGCCATTATTATATACCTTTTTTAAATCTTATTAGTATTTAGATTAGAGGCTATTTACCTGCGACCCATGTGCTGCACGAGCGCGACGTCGCGCTGAGAGTAAGCGCTTCCAACGCAGCCGACAGACCAACTTCTGATGTCGCACTGCAAACACGGAAAGAAATTTCACATTACTACTTACTTATTTCCTCATGACTGAGGGTCGGGACTCCCCCGCAGAATTAATTCGTTAGAGGAGTTCCTTTGTACAGACATCGTGGTGGGCGCCTAGGTCCTTCCACGGAAGACACATGTCCTCGGATATTGTGGTCCTCAAACATGTCGGTTTCCTCACGATGTTTTCCTTCACCGCTAAGCAAATCCACACATAACTTGAAAAACACGTCATTCATGGAGCGCCAGATTCGAACCGAGGTGCATCAGGATGTAAACGCTTAAACCACCAAGCCACACTTGCTTATACAGTATATTATAGATATTAGAAAATGTTAATTTACGTATGTACTCGTATATTTTAAATAATAAGTAAATCCTTTATTGTTTAAACTTACGTGTTACGTACATGATTGCATAGGTATATTACAATAACAATGTTTATGCACTACGTTGGTAGGTGTACTAAGCCCTGTACTATTTATTTATTTGATTAATGGGCGAGCAGCAGATTGCTGATGTGCCCATATTACAGAGGATCCTGTGTTAAAAATAAAATGTATTGAATTAGTACTACCTCCGCACAGGATGCGCGGTGACACATCGCGCCACGTCGGCGGCGCTGAAGGCGCGGCGGAGCCCGAGCTGCGCGCACAGGGCTCCGCAGCCCGCCAGGAGCGCCCTGCAGCTGTCCGCACCCAGCGGCAGCGTGGAGGAGGGGCGTCTGGAAGAAATAAAAGCTCGGTTCATTAAAAGTGAATTTAATGGTAGCGAAAATAATTCCATCCTTTTTTGCACAACATAACTCACCCATTATGATGTACTAGTGGGTGCTCGCGGCTTCGCTCGCATTAAGAAGTAAAACTTGCATCCCCTATTTAATTTCACCCCTATAAAAGTGGCATTTCCAAAAATCCTTTCATAGCGGATCCAAATTTCAGCCCAATCCGTCCAGTGGTTTGGGCTGTGCGTTGATAGATCACTATAGATAGATAGATTGATACTTTATTGGACACTCACATAAAAAAACTATATCAGTCAGTCAGTCAATCAGTCAGTCACTTTTGAGTTTTATATATATATATATATATAGATGAGGGAGAGAAATGACAAGTGGAAACATTTTCGACGCGAAATGTAAGGAGTTAAGTAGTGTTCCATGTTATCAAATTTTCGAACTTAAATATGTATACTTACTTCATACTCTTGCTATCTGGGTTTGGGCTGGACACTCTCAAGGACGGATCTGGCCCTTGTCCTGCCTGCAAAGAGAATAGAAAATAATACATAATGCAGGGGCACTGGTAATCTAGTACCTACAAATGAAACTCGCAGGAGAACTCAAAACTTAACCTTTTAAAAAACTTTTTGTATAATGCAACTGGTTTTTCTTTCACTCACTTCCATCAATTGCTGCTTTTGATGTACCTACTACAACCACCCTTGCGTAAGTTCTTGTAGCCCTGTATAAGCTACAAGAACAAACACAACATACATACATAGAACCAAAAAAATCTCTTGTTAACTTGTGATCGTTGCACCAGTGGACTGTATAATTTTTTAACTTTGTGTGGACTATATAAAACAATTTTGACACAGTGTGATATGGGCACATCAGCAATTTGTTGCTCACCCATTATTCAAATAAATGAATAAAATAAGTTAGTAGTGCCTTTGTGCTTTGCCTGGCTCATTTTGGCACTAGCATGTCCCAAAATAAATAATTGAGTAGGAGTACCTTGCAAGCGAGCACCCGGAGCACCCTGGCATCGCTGGCAGCGCTGGACACACTGAACAGAGACAGGTCCGTGGTGACAGACTCGTGTGATGGTGAGCGCGCCACGCCACCGCGCCACGGCTCCCCGCCACATAGCTCCACTGGGAAACAAAATTAAAGATGTGATGATACTTGATCCATATTCCATCAACACTCATTACTATTATGAAACTCACACTCGTGTTTTAATACCCTTCATTATATGACAGTTGCATAAACTACTATTATGATTCTTTAATATAAATTACCTACTTCAATTATAAATTTTATGGACCTTTTTTTTTAAATATTATCAGTATCAACAATCAATATTGTTTTTTTTTTTATAAAAAGTAAGTAGTTAGGTACCTACTCAACTGAAAAGAAATTTTATCAAAGCATATTGAGATACGTACCTACCTACATATACCTATAATAAATAGTTTCAGTTCTATTATTTTATGCAACTTCTTTACGTAATATCCTACCTAAGATGCGTCAAATTCAGCATTTTATGATATTAACTGTATACTAATAGGAATATAAATATATTGCAATCTCTTTATGAGTTTGACTACCATAAACACAGCTATAAATGTAATAAATTTGAGAAAATCTCTTACAAAAACATACTATACTTCGCATCTCAAAATTTTCACAAATTTCATGTCTTGGATGATCAATTTAGATACCAGAGCAAATTTTAATGTTCTTTGGACATACCTGCAATGAGTTTAGCTGCTTTTCACGATTTTTAACACGAAAATATGGTAATTTCAAAATCAAAACATAGGTACTTGCCGGACGCAACTTATTTTCGATAACAAATAGGTAATCTTACCATTCACGTTAGGATCCACGGTGAAAGCTTTTTAACTACCACTCAAAGGAAAAAGGTAAAAATGTTTTTTTCAAGCCAATTCTAATGATTTGAATACAAAAACATGAAATTAATTCATGAAAATTGCACATTCAATCAATGGCCGGCCTGTAAAATTCGGTGTGGCCATTATGTTTTAGATAGAAAGTAACACCTGAGAGATATTTAATTTTACTTATTGTTCAGGTTTCACAGGGTTTCACGGTCTCACAAGTAGATTGATTTTTGTAAGCTCAAATGGAGAATAATGCCTATATATAGGCACCATAGTGTTACACCCTAGGCTGCAGTAATGCTTAACATCAGGCAGGCTGTAGTCAAACGTAAACCTATCCCACGTAAAAAAAAAAAAAACCAAGATATAAAATATATTGATTATGGTCATGACATAGTGTTTGCATGGTATAGGGCTAGATGGCGCTATGTGAAATGCACCAGCATATATTACTTTGTTTATAGCTATACCTACTTAATAGTAGTCACTTTTACTTTTTTCAGTCACTGTAAATGCAATAAAAATACTTGTCAAAAAATAAGTCTCACCACTCAGTTTTTCAACCGTAAAAAGTTGTGAGATCCTGCATGTGACAATCGTAAATCTATTTTGCCTAGTAAGGCGTATAGTAACATAAAGATAATTACAGTTTTAAGAACATTCTTTGAAAATGGTAACATTTTATATGTCAACATTCTGATTGCGTTCCAAAACTACTAACGTTATAACTATTGTACAAAAAGTTTAAAATACGGCGGAGTGATTTTCTTTACTTTCCGAACACAATCTTGTGTTCGCACTGCCATCTGTTGAAATTATTACTTACCACTTTCTTTGAAAACAGCGTTCTCTTACCAATGTTTTGTTAAAAATTCCATAAGATGTCGCTGACTACTCATAACCAGCGATTTTGACTACTTTGGTATTCAAGCTAATTTAACAAAACAAAGAAGTTTATGAAATCCATAGCATTATATAAATAAGGGTATTAATCAGAGACTGTAAGATTTCTTAAAGTTATTTCATTACGCTCATAGATGTTTCTAATTTAATAATATTGTGTGCTTTATTAACATTGTGAATTTTATTTGATTTGTTCATTTCACCCACAGATCTGATAAAAACCTTAGATAAACCATTTGTCTAGAAACAAAGGATTCATCCCAATTTCGTCTCAATAAATAACGTTGGAACGTTTTTATTCAACAAAACGACCTAACTCTTTGTACAAGAATTCCTAATTTTAGTATATTTTCTTACTAAATTTAACTAAAATATAGATAACCTTACTTGCAGAGATAGAAATATTTCTCATGGTAGACATATTTTCAGTAAAATCTGGTAAAACCCAGAATATGATAAAATATGACACAATAACATTTTCGTAGGTAAGTATGTATACAAGGTGTCACGGAATGCTCCGGCCAAAAATAACAAATAGAAGAAAGCTTTAATTAATTTAAAATTATTAGGAATAAATTGCTTTCAGCGTGCTGAGTTTTTGATTAAGTAGTTTATTACATACTTACCTACGTAGTTTTAAAATATGTATTCAAATCACATGCATCAATATTCTAAAAATTGCCTGCAAAGTGCAAAGGTATTCGGAAACGATTATATCTTATGTTTATATTTATGAAAATAAATAAAAAATTGGAGAAAAGTAAACTCAATTTAATGATTGTTTTGATGACACTTTGTATTACTTGCGCAGTAGGTATGGTTTACTAAAATTATCTTTGGCACAGAAAATAAAAAGCAGTAGCAAATCTTACTTAGCAAATTATAATATATTATAACCTTACATTTTAATACCGATAGTTTGATTATTTAATAGTAGGTTTAAGTTTGTTCCTTCACACCACAACGGAGCGACGGATCTTCGTGATTTTCGATACGGAGATAGTATTGTATATGGCCCTGAAGGACATAAATACTACCTACTTAAACGTATAAGTTACTCTTATACGTTTAGACGAATCAAGTTACGATTTGTAAAGGGTTTTTATTATTTTTTGGAAATTCTCGAAAAAAAACTGTTTTTCGTTTATCCATTTTGTCAAGAGGCGATAAACTTTTAAAACATTTGAATTAGTGATCTAAGAATAATATACCTATTTTTATCTTGAAGAACACCAAAATAAGTGTTAATTAAACACTTATTTTGGTGTTTAATTAACACTTATTTTTATTATATTTTATTTATCCATTTTCATATAATTTTACTTATTTCTTTGTTTGCATATTAGGTAGTTTTTTTTTTCAATATTAAATTATGTATGAGTTAATTTATTTATTTATTGGGCGCTTCCGTAGGTCGGATGACACGTTAAATTGTAGGTCCTGGCTGTTTGTCTAGTACGGCAGTCGTGGTTAGGGTGGCTTGATAAACTCTCGACACTAGAGTTGGCCACTCTCTTTCGATAAGAAGAAGAAATATGAAATGACTATAGTATAAAAATAAAGTAATCCTACTGTATTATCTGCGCTATAGCAGCTACTTAGCGTTCTGTACCCCTAGTATGAGTTTGCACAATACCAAAACGACGAGACGTATCGTGTAAACTCAATACTTCTAGTTTTTCGTAAAATCGGTACCTCGAGTTCACTTACTATGATACGTGTAGTATTGCGTTTACACGATATAGGATATCGTATCGTTCATTCGAACTTTTTTTATCTATCATAGTTTGTCTATGCTTCTCGGCTGAAAAGATAAGACTTTCTCTTTCTGTCACGTAGAAAAATAAGAGATAAACAATTTGCCGCCATTTGTCTATATTTGACGTATTTCATACTGTTTCCGGTGTTGTTGGGAACTTTATAAAATCATTTATTTTTTAATGTTTGGGTGGTTAGTGGCTTTGGTCACCTGTGTAATAAAACAACTTATCGCTTCGCATCGCGCAGAGTACCTACCTAAAACATATTGAATTAAAATTATAGGTTATGTAAAATATGTTTTAAACACGTATTAAGTACCTTAGTTTCCATAGAAACTCGTTGAGAGTCTTTGAGGTACAGTTTTAAAATGCTACAAACATAGTTAAAGCCGTCCTTAGAGAGGCGGTATCTCTGGACAAAATGTGTGTCCGATATACGACTTGGAGACATAAAACTACGTCTCCAAGTGATTTCCTGCCGTTCTTCTTCGCGGCAGGCAGCTTCTTCGTCGTCTACAATCGCCCACGCAAGGTAATTTCGTCCAAACATAATATTTTCGGTGAAAATCGTCGCGTCTCACTGAATATTTTTCAGTGAGTAACATAACGAAAACGTTATAGTTTCCAAAACGTTAGACTACATGAAAGCTGTCAAATGTGACAAAAAACGACCACTCATACTGCCAAAACGGCCAAAATCGTTCCAAATCATTCGCTTGGCTCACGTAAAAAGTTTTGGTTTATGAAAACTTTTGCCGATTGACACTCGTGGTACCGATTAGTTTCAAAAGTATCCGCTAGAGGGCTTATTTTTTAAAGTGTATGGAAATTTACCAAAACTTTTTTCGTGCAAGTTTACTATCAAAACTCATACTAGAGGTACTGTACGATTTTAAAATTAAAAACTTGTCTTCGCTTGTGTGTGTGTCTATATACATATACACGTATATTTTGTGTGTGCTTGTGTGCGTTATCTCTTCACTAGTGTGTGTTACGGAGAAATGTATGGATGCGCTTGTATTTATTTTATTAATTTGATTATAAGGAATTTAAAAATTTATACTTTATTTAGGTAAGTAATTAAATGTAAAGTGTTCTTATTTAATGTTTTAATTTTTGTGTAGTTACGTGCATTTTTATTGAGAGCCTTTTACTGACGTTTTTGACAATGCAAGTTATCAAATTTAAAACGATCTGCGTAAAAAATCTCCAAATTTCATACGAGTTGTCCCCGAAAACATATTTCAAATTAATGTTTTTTTTGTTTAACAATGATTAAATCACATCTCAATAAATTATAACGGCGAATCTATTTGTTACGCTCAAGCAACTGCAACAATTTAAAATACATTTGGTATGGTTGCCGAAGTTTTTTTTAACATGAAATAGGCTTACGTTTGACTATAACCCGTCTGATGTTAAGCACCACTATAGTCTAAGATGTAGCACGCTTGCCTAGAAGAGAGAAGAAACCTATTTAAGTACTCCATAATTTTAATTTTATAATTTATAGATTTGAAGACTCCTGTGTTATAATTTTCTGGAAACAGGGCTCCAGGTAGAGAGTTCCATAGTCTCTAGTAAGGTGTACCACGCTTACCTAGAAGGTACCTATTCACCGTGTTAGTGAGTGTATGTCCACACTATTCCGCGCTGCGCGAGTATTGCACGGTGTCGTGTCGCCGCACGGAATGCAAACTCAACCGGACCAGGGCCGCCGCTAGATGGTGCTTATTGTAAATTATAAAATGTAAGTATAAAACAATAACTATTCTTAACATTTTTTACATTTTAGTTTGGCTAATATGCCTATTGGCTATGGACATCTTGAGTAAAAGTATGGAAAAATATTGAACGAAAGTAAATTTATTTTCTTATATGTATTAATAATATATTCTAATTCCTAATGTAACAAATTAGTACCAGTATGCAACGTTCTTCATTATAAAAATACATGCCACGAAATTTTCAAAATTGCCTGGTTTTCAATTAACATTTTTAAATATTGCCTCTCAGATTATTCTAATATTGCCTAAGTTGTATCCGTTTTATGGGTGCAACCGCGTGCAACCACTAGTAATAGAATAAAGTAGAATACAACTGACAACCCTGTTGTTATATGATTGCACACATACAAGTGTATATCTATAAGTACAAACACATACACCTAACGAATTAGGGTCGGCTCTAGGGTTTAGGATGAAAGTGATACAAGCCGAGAATTGTGATATTTTAATTTTGTTTTTTATATGCACTTCATTACAAAATTCTTTGATATATTAATTGTATCAAATATGTACAAAATCATATTATTTTATCCAAAAGGTTCCTAATATACCAGCAAGATGGTAAGCGATCACTGTTGTGCAAAACGAAGGTTTACATTATCAAAACATAGTGGATTGGATTTATTAAAACTGTGGAATCAATTGTATGACATGTATTGAAATATTTGTTATTTACTATGTACTTACTTATTACTGAACTTGAATTTCAATTCCATATGAAGATGGCAGCTGATGATAGTGAAGTTAGAATCTTAAATTGTATTCTTATATGTATTTGTGATGTTGATTTTGTATGTGATTAGGAACTGTTTGATGTATATATATATACCTATAACTCAAAGGTGACTGACTGATTGACTGACTAAAATAATAAATAAAAATAAATATTCCGGGACATTGCACACAGCGCCATCTAGCCCCACACTAAGCAAATAGACTGACTGATATAGTGATCTATCAACGCACAGCCCAAACCACTAGACGGATCGGGCTGAAATTTAGCATGCAGGTAGATATTATGACGTAGGCATCCGTTAAGAAAGGATTTCTGGAAAGGTCACTTTTAAAGGGGTGAAATAGGGGATGCAAGTTTTACTTCTCAATGCGGGCGAAGCCGCGAGCACCCACTAGATCATATATATATATATATATATATTAAAAGTGTTTGTTTTAAGCAAATATTTTTGCATCACGTGATGCGGTTTCTCTGCGGTCTCAGAGAGAGAGACAGTTCTTGACTAAATTTTGAATATAAATGTAATATGATGTTTATTTTTAAACAATTCTCATTGCAGGCTAACATCCGCGCCAAGTGCCGCGAGGAGTTCC